>SJYA01000754.1:544212-616785 GCA_006410615.1 Neotragus moschatus | reverse complement strand
AAAGATCTTCATGATGAAGATAATCATGATGGCGTGATCACTCACCTGGAACCAGACATCTTGGAAAGTGAAGTCAAGTGGGCCTTAGAGAGCATCACGATGAACAAAGCTAGTGGAGGTGATGGAATTCCAGTTGAGCTATTTCAAATCCTGAAAGATGATGCTGTGAAAGTGCTGCACTCAATATGCCAGCAAATTTGGAAAACTCAGCAGTGGCCACAGGACTGGAAAAGGTCAGTTTTCCTTCCAATCCCAAAGAAAGGCAATGCCAAAGAATGCGCAAATTACCACACAATTGCACTCATCTCACAGGCTAGCAAAGTAATGTTCAAAATTCTCCAAGCCAGGCTTCAACAGTACGTGAACTTTGAACTTCCAGATGTTCAAGCTGGTTTTAGAAAAGGTAGAGGAACCAGAGATCAGATTGCCAACATCTGTTGGTTAATTGAAAAACCAAGAGAGTTCCAGAAAAACATCTACTTCTGCTTTACTGACTATGCCAAAGCCTTTGATTGTGTGGATCATAACAAACTGTGGAAATTCTGAAAGAGATGGGAAGAGCAGACCACCTGACCTGCCTCTTGAGAAATCTGTATGCAGGTCAGAAAGCAACAGTTAGAACTGGACGTGAAACAACAGACTGGTTACTAATTGGGGAAGGAGTACATCAAGGTTGTATATTGTCACCATGCTTATTTAACTTACTTGCAGAGTGCATCATGAGAAATGCTGGACTGGATGAAGCCCAAGCTGGAATCAAGATTGCTGGGAGAAATATCAATAACCTCAGATATGCAGATGATACCATCCTGATGGCAGAAAGCAAAGAAGAACTAAAGAGCTTCTTGAAGAAAGTGAAAGAGGAGAGTGAAAAAGTTGGCTTAAAACTCAACATTTAGAAAACTAAGATCATGGCATCCAGTCCCATCACTTCATGGCAAATAGATGGGGAAACAATAGCAACAGTGGCAGACTTTATTTTGGGGGGACTCCAGGATCACTGCAGATGGTGTCTGCAGCCATGAAATTAAAAGACTCCTTGGAAGAAAAGTTATGACCAGCCTAGACAGCATATTAAAAAGTAGAGACAATACTTTGCCAACAAAGGTCCGTCTAGTCAAAGCATTTATGCAGTAGTCATATACAGATGTGAGAGTTGGACTATAAAGAAAGATGAACACTGAAAAATTGATGCTTTTGAACTGTGATGTTGGAGAAGACTCTGAGAGTCCCCTGTACTGCAAGGAGATCCAACCAGTCCATCCTAGAGGAAATCAGCCCTGAATATTCATTGGAAGAACTGATACTGAAGCTGAAACTCCAATACTTTGACCACCTGAGAAGAACTGACTCTCTAGAAAAGACCCTGATGCTGGGAAAGATTGAAGGCAGGAGGAGAAGTGGATGACAGAAGATGAGATGGCTGGATAGCATCACCAACTCAATGGACATGAGTTTGAGTAAACTCTGGGAGCTGGCAATGGACAGGGCTGCCTGGTGTGCTGCAGTCCATGAGGTTGCAAAGAGTTGCTCATGACTCAGTGACTGAACTGAACGTAAGGTTAAGTTGCTTAACCAATGAATAATGTGTAGTAGAAATTCCTAGATTTTCCAATGTGATCGAGCCAATTTCCAGTTCAATCTTTGATGTGTGAGATTTCAAGTTACTCATTAGCTTTGCCTTCAATTGGTTTTAATAGTCTTTTTAACTTAAACTATTATAGTAGGTGGGAATGTGTGGACGGATGTCTCATTATGGTTTTAATTTGCATTTTTCATTAATATGTTGTTAAATATCTTTATATATATGTATATAGGCTGTTTGAATATGGTGTTTTGGTTTTGTTGGGTTTTAGTCACTATGTCATGTCCAACTCTTTTAGACTCCATGGGCTGTAATCCTGTCAGACTTCTCTGTCGATGAGGTTTTCCAGGAAAGAATAGTGGAGTAGGTTGCTATTGTCTTTTCCAGGGACCTTCCTAACTGAGTGATTGAACCTTTGCCTCCTGAATTGTCAGGCATACTCTGCTACTGAGCCACCTGGAAAGGCAATGATGTTTTAGAGTACCATTCAAAGAATTTGTCCACTTTACTGTTATCTTTTATTTATTGATTCATAAGTGGTTAGTTATATTAATATATTTTGAATTTGAGTGCTCAGAAAGTANAGTCAGTCCATGGTGTGGCAAAGAGTTAAACGTGACTGAGCTACTAACATTTTTGCTTTTTTTTCATCCTCCCTTGTACTGAGTATTATCAATCTTTCAAATACTTTTAGAAGATGTTTTTCTTTCTAAATGAAACCACTACTAAAAATATAATATAAATGAATTGCAACTATGTACCGATGACATCATAAAATATAAATTTGATATTTCCCTATAGATTTTTTACTTTATACATAAAATATTTTTGGCTATTATTGGGATTGTAAAATATTTCAATTAAATTTGGCACTAAGTTGTTTTTATAAAATTTAAGTGCTAAAAACTCTCTTGCTTTCATTGTTTGTTATAGCTTTTCAATATAATATATGGCATGTCTGCTTGTGCAGGAAGGAATACAGTACTAGATGTTCCTTAACATAGGTTTTTAAAAATTGAGATTTATTACAAAAAATTCATCTTTTTTAAAAATAGATTTTTATTGGAGTATAGTTGATTTACAATGTTGTATTAGTTTGTGCTGTACTGCAAAGTATATCAGTTATACATACACATACATAGTCTTTTTTAGATCCCTTTTCCTTATAGGTCATTATTGAGTTTTGAGTAGAGTTCCCTCTGCTAACAGTCGGTCCTTTCAGTTATCTATTTTATATATAGTAGTATGTATAAATCAATCTCAGTCTCTCAATTTATCCCTCCACTGTTTGCCCCAACTTGTAACCACAAGTTTGTTTTCTACATCTGTGACTATAATACTGTTTTGTAATTTCATTTGATTATTTTTTTAGATTCCACATATAAGCAATATCATATGATAAAATTCACCTTTTAAAAGTATACAATCTTTTTTGTTGTTTTTATTGTACTCATTATCTGTGCAACCATCACCTTTACCTAATTCTAGAACAATTTCATCACTCCAAAATATGACTCTTAATTGTTCTTCCCATTTCCTAACCACTTTGTTAGGAAATAGTCTGTCTCTATGACTTTGCCTATACTGGACATTTCATAGAAATGGAATCACACAATGTATCCTTTTCTAGCTGGCTTCTTTCACTAAGCATAATACTTTCAAGGTCTATCCATGTTTTAGCATATATCAGTACTTTTTGTTGCTGAATAATATTTCATTGTATGGATATACTATATTTCATTTATTCGTTTATCAGTTGAAGGGCATTTAGGCTGTTCCCACTTTCTGGCTACAGTAAATAGTAGTGTCATGAATGTATGTGTACACATTTTTGAATGAATATATATTTTTAGTTCTTTTGGGTATATACCTGAGAGTAGAATTGTAGGGTCATACGGTAACTCTATCTTAACTCTGTAAAAAATTTTATTTATTTTTAATTGGAGGATAATTGCTTTACAATATTATGTTGATTTCTGGCATATATCAACAAAATATACCATAGGTATATGTAGATATAGATTTAAATCTAAATTCTGACACTTAATAGATATGTATTCCTGAGAAATCTACTCAGTTCTTATAATTATGAGTGGCTTTATTTCCTATTGAGGAAAATACATATGAAAGTAAGTTTACTATATTGCCTGTCATCTATTTTCTAGGTGTAGTTTAAATGATTAAGCTAGTCTGGCAGGGTGTTTTCTCTTTCACTTGCCTAATTATGTCCTTGTCAATGTTACTTGTTCTTCAAGGAAAACAGTTTCCAGATATGAGAAAGGACTGTTTCCCGTAAACGATCTATGAAGTTTAGCTAAAAGTAGATCTTCTGCTAGAAGTGGAGAGAAATAATGTGGTTAATACCTTTTCCTTAATTTATTATATATTGTATTTGTCAGTGGAAGGAAAGAAGAAAGAAGGGAGAGAGAGAAGAGAGAACAGAAATACATCTCCTGTGTGGTAAGCTTTGTAGAGTAAATAAATCAGACTTTTCCTTCCTTCAGGAACCTTCTAATATAAGTGGGGAAAATAGATGAAAAGATAAGCCCAAATTGTGTGACGAGTGCTTTTATACAAGTAGATTCAATGTTAATTGAATACTGTATGCCAGGGACATTTACAAGAGTATGACTGGTTTAAGTAACTGAGAGAAATCTAATATATGAAAGAGTATGTACTAGGTCTCCTGCATTGGGCAGGCAGGTTCTTTACCAGTAGTGCTACCTGGGAAGCCCATAAAGTAGCAAAACATATGGCCAAAGAGGAGAAAATAGTAGATCAAGAAATCTCTACTTCGTATTTTTCCCTAGAAGCAGTGGTTCCAAGAAAGACTATGATTTAATTGAATATTTTTAAATGTATTGGGAGAATTTAATGAAGTTAAAAATATTAGGTATGAGAAGACGTTGTAATTTCAAAAATGTGGAAATTAACTAGATTTGAAACAGCATGTCTAGATAACTGCTGATAAGAAATATTGCTACAAATTGGCAGGATTGTACTCTCCAAATCATCTTTTAAAATCTCTCATAATAATTTCATTTTGACCTCATTTTGCTATTCAGTTCAGTTCAGTTCAATCACTCAGTCGTGTCCGACTCTCTGCGACCCCATGAATCCAGGCCTCCCTGTCCATCACCAAATCCCGGAGTTCACTCAAACTCATGTCCATCGAGTCAGTGATGCCATCCAGCCATCTCATCCTTGGTCGTCCCCTTCTTCTCTTGCCCACAATCCCTCCCAGCATCAGGGTCTTTTCCCATGAGTCAACTCTTTGCATGAGGTAGCCAAAGTACTGGAGTTTCAGCTTTAGCATCATTCCTTCCAAAGAAATCCCAGGGCCGATCTCCTTCAGAATGGACTGGGTGGATCTCCTTGCAGTCCAAGGGACTCTCAAGAGCCTTCTCCCAACACCACAATTCAAAAGCATCAACATTACAAAAATTAGTATAGAGATTTTGAGTCATTGCATTTTTGCTTTATGCCTTTAGATATATTATCTGACTTGTTGCAACAGCTCTTGGGTTGTATATTATTATCCCTTCAGATGAAGGACATGAAGCCTATTTAAATAAAATAACCTAAGATCATTGGTTAGTCTGGAACTGAAACAGTTCAAATGCAAATCTGCCTGATCCAAGTGGCTGCATGTGCTTAATCACTGTCATGTCATACTCTTTGCAACCCCGTGGCTCCTCTGTTGATGGGGATTCTCTAGGAAAGAATACTGGAGTGGGTTGCCATTCCCTCCTCCAGGGTATCTTCCCAACCTAGGGATCGTTCCAGGTCTCCCACATTGCAGGCAGATTCTTTACCATCTGAGCCACCAGGGAAGCCCTAGAATACTGGAGTAGGTAGCTTATCCCTTTTCTAGGGAGGCTTCCTGACCAAGGAATTGAACCAGGGTTTCCTACACTGCAGGCAGATTCTTCCACAGCTGAGCTACCACGGAAGACCAGTGGCTGTATACTGTGGGCCTACCTATATAATTTTATGGACTGCTTGTTTAAAATCTACATTTAAGGACCAGACTCTCCTTTTCAAGGTGTTGTACTACAAATACATATTATCTATTGAACAATAACTGTCTCTGTTTCCTCAAAAGAATTTTTTTTTTTTTTTTGCTGTCTACCTTCCATACAAATGACCCACATTACTGCTGTTGTGTCTTTGTCCATGCTATTTATTGTAAATAATGCTGGCTGCTTCCACATATATCCAAATTCTCTCCTTCTCAGATGCACTTCATTTAAAGCTTAGGGCTTTAAGAGATTCTCAAACTATTTCTAAAGACAGTGGTAATTTCTTAAACACCTATAGTATTTTTTTTTCTAATCATATCAACTAAAATTTATTGAAAATTACTTTTAAGGCATTGATCTTAATATAAGGAAGCTTTCACAATTATGGAAGTGAAATATTCCTCACATATAATTTGTGTATATTATTTAATAGTTTAATGTTCAAGTTTCTTCAGCTGTCTTGAACGCAAATATGTGGCCAGACTCTTGTGTCAGTTTCAACATAAAGTACATTTTATTGAAAAGTTGATAAGTGAACTATTTTATTTTTAACTCCTATTGCTTTTACTCTTACTGCCCTCTCAAAAATATCATTGAAGTAACATATTATCTAGAGAATATTTCTCTCCCTTAAATCATAGGTTTATATAATATTTAAATAATCATAAGAATTGACTTATTTATGTTATTAAGTAAATTAAAATAAAATCATTGTTTTTGTTTAGTCACTAAGTCGTGTCCAGACTCTTTTGTGACCCCATGGACTCTAGCCCACCAGGCTCCTCTGTCTATGGGATTTACTACGCAAGAAGCCTAGAGTGGGTTACAATTTCCTTCTCCAGGGGATCTTACAGACCCAGGGATCAAACCCAAATCTCCTGCATTAGCAGGCAGATTCTTTACCACTGAGCCACCAGGGAAGCCTATAAAGTTAGCCAAAATCTGTAGCCTCAAGGTTAGTTATTAAGGTCTCCGTCATACTCATTTATAAGAACTAAAGTATGTGAAAAGTAGGATAGAGTTACTCAATAATTTCTATTTCTTTGTGTTATAATTTCTGGATTATTTGACATATTTTAGGTAATTTTTTAAAAATTTATTTATTTTATTGAAGGATAATTGTTTTACATAATTTTGTTGTTTTCTGTCAAACCTTAACATCAGCCGTAGGTATACATATCCCCTCCCTTTTGAACCTCCCTCCCATCTCCCTCCCCATCCCACCCCTCTAGGTTGATACAGAGCCCCTGTTTGAGTTTCCTGAGACATACAGCAAATTCCCATTGGCTATCTATTTTACATGTGGTAATGCAAGTTTCCTTGTTACTCTTTCCATACATCTCATCCTCTCCTCCCCTCTCCCCATGTCCCCATGTCTCCCCAAGTCTATTCTCTATGTCTGATTCTCCATTGATGCCCTGTAAATAAATTCTTCAGTACCATTTTTCTAGATTCCGTATATATNTTACATGTGGTAATGCAAGTTTCCTTGTTACTCTTTCCATACATCTCATCCTCTCCTCCCCTCTCCCCATGTCCCCATGTCTCCCCAAGTCTATTCTCTATGTCTGATTCTCCATTGATGCCCTGTAAATAAATTCTTCAGTACCATTTTTCTAGATTCCGTATATATGCTTTACAATATGATATTTAGCTTTCTCTTTCTGACTTACTTCATTTGTATAATAGGTTCTAGGCTCATCCACCTCATTAGAACTGACTCAAATGTGTTCCTTTTATGGCTGAATAATATTCCACTGTATATATGTACCACAACTTCTTTATCCATTCATCTGCTGATGGGCATCTAGGTGGGCATCTAGGTTGCTTTCATGTTCTAGCTATTGTAAATAGTGCTGCAGTGAACANTATATACTCAGTTTTTGTACAAAAGGATCAAAGTCTAAGTCTCCCAGATACAGCAAGAAACGTGTCTGAATCTCAAAGTTTGATATGCGCGCGCGCGCGTGTGTGTGTGTGTGTGTGTGTAGTATAGTCAGCTGTCTTGTGATACACTCAATGTGAATAAAGAGACGTCTTTATGTAGTAAAATTATAGAGATTTAACACTACTATAAGAATTTATCAATCAAAAGCCATTTAAATTCCCCCTGGATTCAGAATAAAGATTACAATTAGCAGCACATTTTGGGTAATGGCATCTAAAATGCCACAGCCACAGACAGCCTGCCAGAATGTGAGTAGCTTGATTGGAGCCATTCATTGCCTGGCTTCTTCTATACCCTGCAGAGCAATTTGCCTCCTTAAATAACCATTCCCTACTGCTAAAAGCAACAATGTGCCATGCAAAGTAAATCAATATATAAATCATTTGCTTATATCAACAAATCTTTAATTTCCCTCATCAAAAGAAATTTCTAATAAATTTTAATTGAGATCTTCTTACTAAAAGCAAATCTGATCTACCTTAACATCAGAATATTTCCCAAAAAAGATTTCATAAATTATATATAGATATATATATAACTAGCATCATAAAGCAAGAGTGCTAATTGAATTTTTATAAAAGCAGTGTTTTAAACCATTTTAGTAGAAGACAGAACTTCAATCAGGATCTAGTTCATAAGTATTTTCTGTGAAAGTCAGTGAATAATTTATTTCCCCAGCCTACTCATGGAAACTTCAAATTGTTATTGTAGATTATAAAGTATTGGGGCTTGCCCACATTTTTTGCATTCATGCCTGAATTCAGATGCTTAAATTGAGAACTTGGCTGTGAATTTATCATCCATTCAAGCATGAAGGCTTCAGATGAAATTTAAAATTTTGTAGTTCTTTTGTCTGGAGAAGGCAATGGCACCCCACTCGAGTACTCTCGCCTAGAAAATCCCATGGATGGAGGAGCCTGGTAGGCTGCAGTCCATGGGGTCACTAAGAGTCAGACACGACTGAGCGACTTCCCTTTCACTTTTCACCTTCATGCATTGGAGAAGGAAATGGTAGCCCACTCCAGTGTTCTCTCCTGGAGAATCCTGGGGACGGGGGAGCCTGGTGGACTTCCATCCGCAGGGTTGCACAGAGTCAGACACTAAAGCAACTTAGCAGCAGCAGCAGTTCTTTTGCCACTTAATTTTTCATATAATAAAATCAACTGACATAATCATTCTTAAGTGCAAAGTAACATGATAGAAATGCACATTGGTCTGCACTAAGATGGTCTTAATAATTTATTAGCATTAAATGCAAATACAATATTATAAATAAATTAATAGTTATTTGGCAAGTGGATTTCAAAGAATATAATTGTGTAAAACTAATGTGTACCTTAGATTATTCAATGATATCTAATGAATAACATCTCTTTTACACAAGAGTCTGTAAAATTTCTTAAAAATACAAAGGAGTGGTAGAAAGAGATAACATAGTCAACATTTTTCACACTAAATCTTAGGTGAAGCAGTAATTCTAAAACAAACTCCAGTAATAAGCTGATTTACCCACCTAGTTACAGGCAGCTCTAATTAAGGCAGGCCTCCCAGTACCAAACGAGAAATCGCAAAGATGAAGAAACAGCTCTATTGATTAAGTTCACTGATTTATTTTCCAGATTTAACAACTAGGAATGTCATTTTACTGTGGAATGGACAAAGAAGCTAAAATGTCATAATTTGTTCTTAGAGAAAGTACTTCATCTTGGTACAAGGATATAAAAAGCCCAATCCCTGTTTTTTTCATTAAAGTACAATTGATTTAGTGTTTTAGGTGTATAGAAACATGACTCAGATTTTTTTTTGACTATAAAATTATATTCTTTTCCATTATAGGTATTACAAGACATTGACTATAGTTCCCTGTGCTATGCAGTTGGACCTTGTTACGTATTTTACATATAGGAGTGTGTAGCTGTTAATACTAATTTTTTTTCCCCTACCTTTCCCTTTTGGTAACCATAAGGTTGTTTTCTATGCCTCTAAGTCTATTTCTGTTTTATAAATGTTATTTTTTTTCTCTTTCTTAAAGGTTCCATGTATAAGTGATATCATATGATATTTGTCTTTTGCTTGTTTCACTTAAAATGATAATCTCTGGGTCTATCTATGTTGCTGCAAATGACATTATTCCATTCTTTTTCATGTCTGAGTAATATTCCTATACATATTATATGATATATAATATATATATATATATATATATATATATATACATAGAGAGAGAGAGAGAGAGAGCTTTCTTGGTGACTCAGTAGAAAATCTGCCTGCAATGCAGGAGACTTGGGTTCAGATCTCTAGGTCAGGAAGAACCCCTGGAGAAGGGAATGGCTACCACTCTAGTATTCTTGCCTGGAAAATTCCACGTACAGAGGAGCCTGGCAGGCTATAGGCCATGGGGGTCACAAAGAGTCAGACATGACTGAGCAACTAACACTTTCACTCATACATACAGCCTTCTTTATCCGTTTTTAAATTAATAGATATTTAAGGTGTTTCCATGTCTTGACTGTTGTAAATAGTGCTGCTGTGAACATAAGGGTGCAAGCAATTCCACTAAAGATTTGGTCCCTAAGTCATATTTTTCTCTTTAACAAGAATTTCAAGTTCCACCTTAGTGAAGTTTCTCTCTTTGCTACTTCACAGTTTCACTACATATAGTATTACTGAAATTCCTAGAAAAATAGATCAAATAAACATTTTTCAAAATCTCTTTATAACCTGCCTAAAATAATGAACTTATTTAAAATGCACATGGCTACTCATTAGAAACACATCTGGAGCTTTGGAGGACAAAATAGCAATATATCTGGGCATTTGTATTTTTCAAAAATTTCAAGATAACATTTAAAAACAATTGGGCTATATGATGATTTTTTACTTTTATCTAGTTTGTTTTACTTTTTCTATTTCATATTCAGTGCTCCCATTTCATTTAGTTTCTGTTTTCCAATTTCTCTGTCTCTCATGTTCTTTCTCAAGTCTTTACCAAGCATAGTGGAAAAGCTTTTGTATAAATAAATAAATATATATATATATACACATATATATACACATACACATATGTAGTATGTATAATACATATATTTTAGAAAAGTTATAAAATTTTGCCTAGCCAAATAATTTATGACATTTTGGTTCTACTTGTTTGATTTGGTATGAGTAGAATGCTAGATTTTTAACTTATATTCACTCAAAAATTTTATATAGTTACATGTATTTAGCATCTCGTATTACTGCTAAGAGTCTAAGAACTTTATCATGAGTGATTAAAAAAAATTGAATGAAGCTTTAAACTTCTAATCCAATACAGTATTATTAACTAAAGAACAGATTTTGTTCAAATCTCATGAAATATTATGCTAGTGTCTTTTATTTATTTCCATACCTTATTCAAGACTCCACTGCAATTGTACTTAATTGCATTGAACAGCTTCAGCTGCATGAAATAACCTGGTAAATTATTTTTTCAGTTTAATTCTACTACAGATATTTTCTAATTTTCCTTGTTATGGCTTCTTAGATATACCTCTCATTTAAAAGTGGACATTTAATTTCCAAATACATGGGATTTTTTAAGTATCTTTGATATTAATTTCTCATTTACATACTTTCTTCTCTGCAATCATCCTTTCCGATCTTCTAACTTTATTGAGTCTTTCAGTGGCTAAGTCAAAGATATCTCTTGGCACTTGAAAATATGTGGGTTATTTTCAAATATCTTTTGATATCAATTTCTAACATAATTCCATAGTCATAAGAGAACAGACCGTCTGATTTCTATACCTTTAGTCATGAAATTTCTTTCCCTGGTCTCATGTCTGTGGATATGTCCTGCTGTTTTCTAGTTTATAGTCTATGGAAACGTGAATAGAATTTGTATCCTACTATTGTGTGACAATTATATAAATCTTATGTCGAATTGGTTCATAATGCTCTTCAGGTCTACTATATTCTTCTACTTCTCTGTACATTTGTTCTATTAATTTCTGAGGGTTTGATATTGAAACTCCAACAAAAATCTTGATTTATCTGCTTAAAACAATTATAATATATAGTGGAACTATGTGTAACTTTGTTTTGTTTTTTCCAAGTCTCTTGTAAATTTGTTATCATATTTTCATAATTTAACAAATAAAATAAAGATAAAAAAATAAAATGCACAACTTTAATAATTATCATCTCATTAGGAGTCAACAGTTGTTTCAGGCTTGAATACTCTGGCAGTTTCTAGATAGATACTAAACTTGCTACAATAATCACAGCATTAGCTCCTGACTCACAGTATGACTTTTGAGATATAGAGTACCTAAACAATGTCAGGTACATAATAAGTGCTCTTTAAATATTTTCTATAATTGTTGCAACAGTTATAATAATAGTTAATGATATTTCTTTTGATAACTAGTGCTTTATTTAAAGTCATTTTCTCTCAGAGTCTTTTTAAAAATTAATTTATTTACTTTTGGCTGTGCTGAGTCTTCGTTGCTGCATGGACTTTTCTCTAGTTGCAGTGAGCAGAGAATATTCTCTAATTGCAGTGTGTAGGCTTCTTCTTGCAGTGGCGTCTCACTGTGGCTCATGGGCTCTAGAATTTGAGGGCTTCAGTGGATCCTCCTGGATCAGGGATTGAACACATGTCTCCTGCATTTGCAGGTGGATTCTTTGCCATTGAGCCACCAGGGAAGCCCTCATAGCTATTATTTTAAAAGAGGGAATACTGACAATTATAGTATGGTGGTTTAGTCGCTAAGTCATGTATGGCTCTTGTAATCCCATGGACTATAGCCTGCCAGGCTCCTCTGTCTATGGGATTCTCCAGGCGAGAACAATGGAGTGGGTTGCCATTTCCTTTTCCAGAGGCTCTTCCTGACCTAGGAATCGAACCTAGGTCTCCTGCATTACAGGCAGATTCTTTACTGACTGAGCTATGAGTGAAGCCCCCATTTATAGTATGACATAGCACTAAAAAGCTTACATTAAAAAATATATATATTCTGTGATTTTTCAATTATTCATCCAAAAATAGTGAATTATTCAGGATGCATTTATATTTTGCTTAAGAAAATATTCTTGCAAATGAATTCACTTGCCCTTTCCATCATGAAACTCAGCATGTTTGATAAACCCTTTTAATGATTGTCTTCTTCAGGAGTTCATAAACATTATATAGTGCAGGGCAATAAAATGCATCTAATAATTACCTGTTGATTAAGTGAAGGTTTTACTGAAAGTAGTAGTAAAATGTTTTCTTTAAGTGAATTAAGGCTAGTACATCATCTGAAACAGGACACAATCATGTTGATCCTGTGGGCCTCCCTGGTGGCTCAGACGATAAAGAATCTGCAGAAATGGTAAGGAGACCTGGGTTCGATTCCTGAGTGGGAAGATCCCCTGGAGAAGGAAATGGCAACCCACTCCAGTATTCTTGCCTGAAGAATTCCATGGACAGAGGAGCCCGGCCATCTACAATCCGTCAGTTGCAACAATTTGGACACGGCTGAGCAGCTAACAACATTCACTTATACAGTCTCTGAAATAAGTACCAAGTTTAGAAATGCAGATATTATTAAGAGTATGGTCAGCCAGAGAAGGCCTGCATCTTTGATTGAAACTCCATTCAGAGACTGCNCCGGCCATCTACAATCCGTCAGTTGCAACAATTTGGACACGGCTGAGCAGCTAACAACATTCACTTATACAGTCTCTGAAATAAGTACCAAGTTTAGAAATGCAGATATTATTAAGAGTATGGTCAGCCAGAGAAGGCCTGCATCTTTGATTGAAACTCCATTCAGAGACTGCAGTGTGCTGGCTGTGCACCAGTTTTGGGGTAAAGAGGGCAACTTTAGTCCAAGAGGCCTGCCAGGTAGAGCCTCTCAATTTTCCCATGGTCAGGACTTAAAAATCATACATAGATTTTTGATCAGGATCTCAAATCTTCACCAACAGTGCAATATTTGAATTTCTACACCTTTCATAACTAATGATGCTGATTGCTTCTTTATTAAATTCTTGGTAAATGTGTAACTTTTTTTTTTAAGTTTTTATTGTTTTGCTGATTTACTTGCCCATTATTGATTTATGGAAAGTCTTCCTGTATTCCTTCATGGGACTTCCGTGATAGCTCAGCTGGTAAAGAATCCTCCTGCAATGCAGGGGACCCTGGTTCGATTCCTGGTTTGGAAAGATCCGCTGGAGAAGTGAAAAAGCTACCCACTCCAGTATTCTGGCCTGGAGAACCCCATGGACTACAGTCAATGGGGTTGCAAAGAGTCGGACAGGATTGAGCGACTTTCACTTTAATTTCCCTTGTGTTTCTGATAGTAAAGAATCTGCCTGCAGTGCAGAGGACTTAGGTTCTATCCCTGGGTCAGAAAGTTTCCCTAGAGAAGGAAATGGCAACCTACTCCAGTATTCTTGCCTGGAAACTTCCATGGACAGAGAAGCTTGGCAGGCTATAATCCATGGGGTGGCAAAGCATCAGACACGACTGAGCGACTCTCATTCATTCATCCACTCATGTTTTCTGAAAACAAGTCTTTTGCCAGACATTTATGTATAACCCTTATTTTCCCCCACTCTGTGACGTCCTGTTAATTTTCATACCTATGTCTGTTGGTTAATTTTTTTCTAAATAAAGATCTTTATTTTCAGTGTTTACTGGGTCCTCTCTAGGAAATCTTTACTGTGCCAGGATTGGAAAGATATTGTACCGTATAGTCTTGCAGAAGATGTGCAATTTTAGCTTTCAGACTGGGGTCACATATCAATCTCAGTGTTTGCGTGGTGTGAAATAGTGGCTCATTTTCTTCATATATAAATAGCTCAGTGCACTGGAACAATTTGTCAAAGACTATATTTTGCCATTAATTGGCTTTGGTACATTTTAAAAATTCATTGGCCATATAAATGTATGTCTGTTTCTGGACAATTAATTTGGTTCAGTTGATCTAGTTACCTGTCTCTGTGTCAATACCACAATATGTCTTGATTATGGAAAAAGTGGTATGATTTTTCAGAATGTTTAAATTATGTCTTCACAATTACTTTGGCTATTTTAGACCTGAATTTCTACATTAATTTTAGAATCATTTTATCAATTTAAAAAACTTCTTTTTTCAGAAATTTGTTAGAATTTGTTAATTATAATAATAATTTCTGGGATAATTGATATAACAATATAACATCTTTGAATCCATAAACATTGTGTGTGTTAGTAGCTCAGGCATATCTGACTGAGAGCCCATAGACTGTAGACCACCAGTCTCCTATGTCCATGGCATTCTCCAAGCAAGAATACAGTGTGGGTTGCCATTCCCTTCTCCAGGGATCTTCCCAAGCCAGGAATATAACCCAGGTCTCCTGCATTGCAGGCAGATTCTATACCAGCTGAACCACCAGGGAAGTATTGCAGACACATTGTATAAATCTCAATTTAAGTCTTCTCTGACTTCTATCACCAGAGTCCTTTACGTATTATTTTAGAGATCTTATATACTTTTGTTACATTAATCCATGCAGTTTTATTTTCTTTAGTGCTTTTGTAAAATATATATTTATTTTAGTTTTATTTTCTGTTTGTTGACAGTATACAGAAACAAAATTAAACTTTAAATAGTGACATTATAACAAGGGAACTTATTGAATTAATTCTAATAGTTTTGTATACTTTTAAGCTTTTATATGTAGAACATTATCATTGCTATGAATAAAGCTTATTTATCCCTTCGTCAGTAAATTGTATACATTTTATTTTATTTTTGTCATTGTTGAACTTACTAGGATCTCAAGTATAATGTAGAATAAGAAAGGTTGAAAGTACAAATCTTCGCCTTATTTTTAGCCTTATGGGTAAAGCATTCATGTTTTCATCAAAAAGAGCATAAACGTGTTGTTAAATATAAAGTTTATATAAATCGTGGAAAAAGCAAGAGAGTTCCAGAAAAAAACATCTGTTTCTGCTTTATTGACTATGCCAAAGCCCTTGACTGTGTGGATCACAATAAACTGTGGNATAAAGGACAGAAATGGTATGGACCTGACAGAAGCAGAAGATATTAAGAAGAGGTGGCAAGAATACAGAGAAGAACTACTATACAAAAAAGATGTTCATGACACAGATAACCATGATGATGTGATCACTCACCTAGAGCCAGACACAGTGGAGTGTGAGGTCAAGTGGGCCTTAGAAAGGATCTCTATGAACAGTTAGTGGAGGTGATGGAATTCCAGTTGAGTTATTTCAAATCCTAAAAGAAGATGCTATTAAAGTGCTACACTCAATATGCCAACCAATTTGGAAAACTCAGCAGTGGCCACAGGACTAGAAAAGGTCAGTTTTCATTCCAATCCCGAAAGAATATCAGACTACCACACAGTTGGATTCATCTCACACGCTAGCAAAGTAATACTCAAAATTCTCTGAGTTAGGCTTCAACAGTACATGAACCCAGAACTTAGAGATGTTCAAGCTGGATTTAGAAAAGCCAGAGAAACCAGAGATCAAATTGCCAGCATCCTTTGGATCATAGAAAAAGCAAGAGAGTTCCAGAAAAATATCTACNTCACACGCTAGCAAAGTAATACTCAAAATTCTCTGAGTTAGGCTTCAACAGTACATGAACCCAGAACTTAGAGATGTTCAAGCTGGATTTAGAAAAGCCAGAGAAACCAAAAATCAAATTGCCAGCATCCTTTGGATCATAGAAAAAGCAAGAGAGTTCCAGAAAAATATCTACTTCTGCTTTATTGACTACACTAAACCCTTTGACTGTATGGATCACAAGAAACTGTGGAAAATTCTGAAATAGATGGGAATACCAGACCACCTAACCTACCTCCTGAGAAATCTGTATGCAGGTCAAAAAGCAACAGTTAGAACTGGACATGGAACAATGGACTGGTTGTAAATTGGGAAAGGAGCATGTCAAGGCTATATATTGTCACCTTGCTTATGTAACTTATATGCAGAGTACCTCATGCGAAATGCCAGACTAGATGTAGCACAAGCTGGAATCAAGATTTCCAGGAGAAATATCAATAACATCTGATATGCAAATGACACCACCATTATGGCAGAAAGCAAAGAAAAACTAAAGAACTTCTTGATGAAAGTGAAAGAGGAGAGTCAAAAAGCTGGCTTAAAATTCAAAATTCAAAAAACAAAGATCATGTCATCACGTCTTATCATTTCATGGCAAAGAGATGGAAAAACAATGGAAACAGTGACATACTTTATCTTCTTGGGCTCTAAAATCACTGCAGATGGTGACTGCAGCCAATGAATTAAAAGATGCTTGCTCTTTGGAAGAAAAGCTATGGCAAACCTAGATACATGTTAAAAAGCAGAGACATTACCAGAAAAACTCTGTGTAGTCAAAGTTATGGTTTTTCCAGTAGTCATGTATGGGTGTGAAGAGTTGGACTATAAAGAAAGCTGAGAGCTGAAGAATTGATGTTTCTGAACTGTGGTGTAGAAGACTCCTGAGAGTCCCTTGGACAGTAAGGAGATCAAACCATTGAGAAAGACTCTGACTCTGANAAAAACTCTGTGTAGTCAAAGTTATGGTTTTTCCAGTAGTCATGTATGGGTGTGAAGAGTTGGACTATAAAGAAAGCTGAGAGCTGAAGAATTGATGTTTCTGAACTGTGGTGTAGAAGACTCCTTAGAGTCCCTTGGACAGTAAGGAGATCAAACCATTGGGAAAGACTCTGACGCTGGGCATGATTGAAGGCAGGAGAAGGGGGATAACAGAGGATGAGATGGTTGGATGGCATCACCGATTCAATGGACATGAGTTTGAACAAGCTCCATTAGTTGATAATGGACAGAAAAGTATCGCATGCTGCATTCCATGGGGTTGCAACAAGTTGGACATGACTGAGCAACTGAACTGAACTGAACTGAAACTAATAATAATAGCAGCTACACATACAATTGTGGGAGACTTGCATCATGTGATGCATATATTGGAAGATGCCTAACACATAAGAATCACACTTATGCTGCTTATTATGAAGTTATTCTTCCCTAGGCCCAGTGCCTAAAGCTATTTTTATGCTATGGAATTCTATATAATTCATTCTTAGCTACTCAAGAGAGTTGTTTTCATTGCATTTCATTGCATTTCATATAGATTTTCCTTCTATAGGATGATTTTTTCATAACCTTTTAAGATATATCTAATAAATCAATTATCTAGTGAAGAAGCCATCTTAGCATGCTATTTACTCATGTTTATTACTGGAAGCACTCAGCTGACTCACATGTGACAGTTTTAACTCTCTGTGAAGCAGAGGAAGTTGGAACTACAAAATGTTTTGTCTCATGAAATACTTGGTGTGTTGTTTACTCTTGATGAGTCAAGTTTTATAGCTAAGCCATTAAATACACTCATAAGGGGATCATATCCTTTGTCCTGTAAGAATCTCATTGAAACGAGCAATAATAAGCTACAAAATTGGAGTTTGGGTGGCAAGTATGGCAAGGGATGATATTCATAATAGAAACTTTGATATGTCTTTGCTGCTGCTGCTGCTAAGTCGTTTTAGTCGTGTCCAACTCTGTGCGACCCCATAGACGGCAGCCCTAGGCTCTGCCGTAGTGAAATCTTATTAGAATGAAGGAACTACTAACATGACCAAGAAGCCCTGTGTGTGTTAGAAAAGACTCACCAAAAAAGGAAAGTGGAAGACCATATTGTGATTTTCATGAACCCCCGGCACTTCTACCTTTATGGGTCCATTTCTACATATAAAATAATTACAAATGATATTTTCCAATTTTCTTTACTTAATATAATCCAAACTGATTTATTCTTATATATTTATTCATATTATATCTGTTTTCTCTTCTTTTAAAGCAAATTAAAATTAAAACATTTTTGTGAACTCCTAAAAGTAACATGGACCACAGACATAGTGCCTGCTGTACCTCTCTCATGGATAAATGCTATCCTCGATGCTGATACAAATTCACCAATGCTTTTTGTTAAAAGCCAAATATCAATGCAACACATTGATTTCTACAAGAAATTTAACAGGCATAAAATAGGAGCGTGGCCCAGCCAACTAATGTTCTTTCAATAAAGAAAAAGAAAACTCATCTTCAAATTAGATTGGCTCATCCTGTCCTGACTTCCTCCAGTTCTACTTAGTTTCTTTCCAATATCATCTCAGGCTCCTGGATCTCTTGTTAGCATAATGAAAGCAACATGATTGAAAACTACTCCCTTACCCTTTCATTTTTACTGGAAGGATTTGGAAATAGATCCTCAAATTGTTTAACTTTTTTTTTTTAGAACCTGTCTCAATGTTCAGTATTTAAAAAGCATGCTCTTGTCTGTGAGCAAAACAAACAAAAACACTGATTCAAAAGACAGTGACCTTTGAAACAAAGATAGAGTATATTCTTGTGCATTTGTTACTACAACACTGTAGAAAATTTTAGAAAATGTTAGGTTGACTTATGAACTAAATTTTTATTTTAATCAAAGAAATAAACCACTGTAGTTTACAGTGGCACAAAATCATAATGAGAGAATGATCTGAAATAAGAAAATCCACATGAAATGTAAAACACAATTGCTATATTAAAACTTGAATAAAAATAGAGATCACTGATGGCATTTCACAAAATCAGTAATGTAAATGATATATTTAAGAAATTCTTCCTGAACTTGGAAAAAGTATGAGGCCAGAGTAACAAAAGACAAAGGAAGTGTGACCAAAAGAGCCTTGAAGTTCCCCTCAGCTTGACTACTTTTCGAGAGGCTTTTCCTGACTATAGGACTCTCTGATTTCCTTTTGTTGAAGGATTTACTTTAGAAAACTTATTGAAAATTCTTTCTCTGCCCCTGTGAAATTTATATAAATCATTCCTCAGCTTCTAGCCAGTTTTATAATCCAGGAATGTCTTTTTCAAAGACCTAGAAATCATTTTTTCAAAATATAGCCATCAAGAAATATGGCACCCCCCAACTCTCAGTTTCTGTGGAAGTATAGGAAACTAACCTCAACAAGCAACAGTTAGCAAACAGATGGTCTAATCACAGTGACCCTGCCACTAACATCTTTTAGTACTTTTCTACTAGCTCAATTCAGTTCAGTCGCTCAGTCATGTCCGACTCTTTGCGACCCCATGAACTGTAGCACACCAGGCCTCCCTGTCCATTGCCAACTCCTGGAGCTTACTCAAACTCATGTCCATTGAGTGGGTGATGCCATCCAACCATCTCATCCTCTGTTGTCCCCTTCTCCTCCTGCACTCAATCTTTCCCAGCATCAGGTTCTTTTCAAATGAGTCAGTTCTTCACATCAGGCAGCCAAAGTATTGGAGTTTCAGTTTCAGCATCAGTCCTTCCAACTAATACTCAGGACTGATTTCCTTTAGGATTGACAGGTTGGATCTCCTTGCAGTCTAAGGGACTCTCAACACCACAGCTCAAAATCATCAATTCTTCCACTCTCAGCTTTCTTTATAGTCCAACTCTCATGTCCATACATGACTACTGGAAAAACCATAGCTTTAACTAGACGGACCTTTGTTGGCAAAGTAATGTCTTCCGGTTTGAATATGCTGTCTAGGTTGGTCATAACTTTTCTTCCAAGGAGCAAGCATCTTTTAATTTCATGGTACAGTCACCATCTGTAGTGACTTTGGAGCCCCCCAAAATAGTCTGCCACTGTTTCCACTGTTTCCGCATTTATTTGCAGTGAAGTGATGGGACCAGATGCCATGATCTTAGTTTTCTGAATGTTGAGCTTTAAGCCAACTTTTTCACTCTCCTCTTTCACTCTCATCAAGAGGCTCATTAGTTCTTCACTTTCTGCCATGAGGGTGATGTCATCTGCATATCTGAAGTTATTGATATTTCTCTCAGAAATCTTGATTCCAGCTTGTGTTTCCTTCAGCCCAATGTTTCTCATGATTTACTTTGCGTATAAGTTAAATAAGCAGGGTGACAATATACAGCCTTGATGTGCTCCTTTCCCTATTTGAAACCAGTCTGTGTTCCATGTCTACTAGTACATGTTCTATTAGCTCACCCCTGATCTAAAAACTCTCCCACCACTTGTTTCAGTGGAGTTGAGTTCAGTCTCTTTTTTTATTACAATAGTTCTAATAAATTTTCCTGTTTAAATTTGTCCAGTATAATTTTACTTTGACATATCAAAGTCAGATCTTTGAGATTCAGTGGGTATTTAATAAGTATCTAATAATAATATTAACAAATACAGGAATAACTTGACTGTGGTCCATTCCCAAAGCAGCTCTTCTTAGTCTAGGACAGTTTTCCAGAGAAACTATAGCCGTGAACTCACAGTAACTGGGGGACATGTGTACTGACCAGCAAAGGAGACTTGAAGGGGGCTGGCAACATGTACTACAGACATGTTTTCTGTTAAAACTAATTTTGACTGCAAGAAAGAGAAAATCTGATGAAAGTGGTTTAAACAAAGTAAAGGCTTTATCTTTCTCATGAGTCAAGGAGTCAGAGATAGGCAGTTTAGACCTGTGAGTGGCTCCAGGATTTCCTTAAGGATCTGTGTCCTTTCTCCTTGGTTATAGTGTCCTGCTTAGTGTGTGGTTTCATCCTTGTGTTCAGGATGGCTGCTAAAGCTTTGTGCATATACCACATTCCAGGCAGTATATAAGCACATATTCATAGCTCATTCATGTTGTTGTAAGGCATAGCTTGTATATTGACTGTCTTGTCCCTTCAGTCCTCTGCCCTTCCCCTTGTTCCTGCCGGGACTGTGGTCATATGCACAAAGCTTTAGCCTTTACTTTATCATTTATCATTCATCACCTCCCTCTGTACCTAAGAAACCTAAACAACATTGTAAAGTAATTATCCTCCTATTAAATATATATATATATACACACACAAGCTCTATTGGGAAAAAATCCCTAGCTTTCCCAGTAGTACTACCCAGTGACTTCAGTTAACATCTCATTGTTAAAAGTAGATCACATATTCACCCATAGTTATTGAAACTTTCAGCTGTCTACCTTCTTGTGGGAAAGGAGGTCAGATGAGAAAGACTGGGGATGACTCTAAACATCCATTGCATTTGGCAAACTGAACATCTTCACATTTGAGGTAAATAACTTTCTTAACTCTGACGAAAGTAGAGATCCATTTCTACAATTATATGATGCTTAAAAATAGCAGAGAAAAAATGTATAAAATTATGCAATAGGCCTAAGCTATATTCAGAAAAAATTACATAATAAAAACTGAAAATAAGTGAACTTAGTGTTGAGTTAATCAAGAAAAAATAGTAAGAAAAAATGCTTAAGGAAAATAAAGAAGAAAAATCATGAAAAGCAAAAGTTGACATTTATAAATTTAAAAAGAAAATGAGGGGAAATGCAGTTGTTAAATTAATCCAATATTTGTTTTTTACAAGGTTGGTAAAATAGACCAACCCTTGGGCAAAATGTATAGAGAAACAAGGGAGAAAGGCACTATTTATGTTAGGAATACATATAGAGAAGGTATAACAATATTTTGGGTGTTTTTCTCCTTCAGAATAAAGAAAATACTGTGACGGTCATATGTTAAGAAAAGGCAAAAATATGATGAAGTGAAAGCTTTTTAGTAAAAGGAAAATGACCAAAATTGATCCTATAGATAATAGGATAGCATGGGAAAATGGTTGAAATAGTAACTTAGTTTCAAAGCAATGCAAGTCTAGTAGAAATGGAAGCACTGATTTAAAAGTAAATTTAAAAATTAAAAATTAAGTACATATCCTCTATATTAGAATTTTGCCTACAGGAATTTTTTTTGAGGGGAGAATGAGGCATTCATGTAGATTTATGTGACTAGATATGCAATGTGGTGCTATTCATTACCACTATTTACTATAGAGAAATAATGAAAAAATAAATATACAAATATAGAGGCTTGTGACTCATACGTGCAAATGTATTAATAGATTTAATTATATGATATTGGTGTTATCAACAATTTCTTCTCTACAAAGCCAGAGATTTAATATTCTCCAAACTTATAAATATACAAATACATATTTATAAACCCCCAGGTTTCAGCTGTGGCTATCTCTGAGTTAGGGAGATTATTAGTGGTTTTAATTGTTAATTAATTCTAATAAATGAACAAAATGAGCAAATAACATGCATATATTACTTTGTAATGTTGCATTAAACTATGCACTCTTGGGGAATGTATATTTGATTTTGGTAATTATTACATTCCTGGTTCAGGGTGAATTCTACAAATATTTGTTGAATCAATGACTGAAAGAATTTATACTATAAAAGACTTTAAATTGCAAATGAGGAGAGTTAGGGAAATTGCTTCTTAAATTATTTGCCTCACTATGTGGCAGGGTTAAGGCAATTTTGAGCCTATCATGGGTCAGTTTAGGCAATTATTTTTCCTTAATGGATTCCATATGTGTAGCATCTGATATGGGGCTATTATGAAGTTTTATATTGACTTTATGGTTATCTTTGAAAACATCCAATTAAGTTTCA
Source organism: Neotragus moschatus (assembly GCA_006410615.1). Taxonomy (NCBI): domain Eukaryota; kingdom Metazoa; phylum Chordata; class Mammalia; order Artiodactyla; family Bovidae; genus Neotragus; species Neotragus moschatus. The sequence goes on along the minus strand of SJYA01000754.1, from coordinate 593,719 downwards.
CAAATATAATTTGATGTGGGAAATAATGAGAACATCAATGATAAATGGAGATATACAATCTCAAGAGAAAAATTTCTGCCCCACAGTTCAGAATAGAATGGTAACATAATGTTTGAATTTATAATCATAATGGTATATGCTGCTGCCACTGCTGTTGCTGCTAAGTCACTTCAGTCGTGTCTGATTCCGTGCGACCCCATAGACAGCAGCCCACCAGGCTCCTCTGTCCACAGGATTCTCTAGGCAAGAATACTTGAGTGGGTTGCCATTTTCTTCTCCAGTGGCATATGAAATTGCATCAAATACATTTCACTGGTTCAGTATTCAAATTCTCAAATTTTAAAAATGATGTTCTGGACGATGTATCACAGTTTTGTAGACTAGGCCCATGGCCTGCCAGGAAAACTGTATTTCAGCACTGTATTTATTTTCTCTAATATAAAAAATGTCAAATGGAATCACTGACTCTGATGGTCTTTACTGCAAAAGAAGATTAAAATCCACATTTGCTCAGAAATTCTATTAGTGCTTCTATTGAGGAAAGGCAAAGAAAAGCATTGAATTGTTAATGATTTGCTTACAAATATTTTTTTGATCATGTGTTTGGATAAACTAATGAGAGTTAATTCCATAAAATTCCTTTCTTTCAAACAGTTTAGCTGATGTAAACCTCCCAATCCAGTACTTTCTTTAATAGTCCCCTTAAATATAAAAATACTAATTTTTGCCCACATAAATTAATAAATGATGCAGGCATTTTGTATCATTATCTGCCCTCACTCATAGAGTTGGTGTGTGTATATATATAGTTGGTATATATTTTAATTAGACACAAAATTACAACTGCTTTCTTTTTTTTTAAATCCTTTACTTTTATTTTTTAAATATAAATTTNACAGTACTTTCTTTAATAGTCCCCTTAAATATAAAAATACTAATTTTTGCCCACATAAATTAATAAATGATGCAGGCATTTTGTATCATTATCTGCCCTCACTCATAGAGTTGGTGTGTGTATATATATAGTTGGTATATATTTTAATTAGACACAAAATTACAACTGCTTTCTTTTTTTTAAAATCCTTTACTTTTATTTTTTAAATATAAATTTTTTTATTTTAATTGGAGATTAATTACTTTACAATATTGTATTGGTTTTGTCATACATTTTTACTAGAAAGCATATTTTTTCAGTCATAGATATGATAACCTATAGAGCAATTAGAGGCACAGTCTTTGCATTCTGTTTATAGAAAAGATGCACTTTCTGGGTATGAACTTGGGCTTTGTGGAAAATAGGTAGACCAGGAGAGGATATTTATGAATATTACAAGTAGATGCATTTGGTCATAATATTTTGTGACTGATGTCATATTTAATTTTCATTTTTTGAGACACAAAATACAGTGTTTCAGGAATGTAATGTTGCCCAGTAACAAAGAGTTTATAAACCCAAATGAGGCTCCATTGATTTTCTGGTTTTGTTTTTTCCCCAGTCATTAATAAATAGCTTAAAAATGAAATCTGAAATATACATTCAAAGCTTGAATTCTTTATATGCTATAAAAGTCAGATTTTTTTCCAGGTATTAAAATATATTTAGTGGCAATATTTGGCAGCAAAATACAAGGGTTATATTTTCCTATGGTGCCATCATTTTCAGAAGTGTGCTGATAGATCTTTTTCTTGAGAGGAAGAATTTTGAGATTTTGACACCATGACACAAAGAAAACCAACAAGCTTGAAAAGCAGCATGAATGATGTAGGTTGACTGTGTGTGAAAAAGTCTTTATTTCCAAAAGTATTTGTTCATCATTGAAATAGGAAGAAAATTTGCAGAATATTTCCAATTTGATAAAATACCATATATAGTACACTTTAAAATTTATATTTAATAGGAATATATTTTATTCTTTGTCCTGATTTTTTGCATTCACCTTTAATGCCAAGTAGCTCTATTTAATTTGGAAAATTTGTGCCTGATAGACAGAATACAACCTCTCAATTGATCTCTGTGTTTGTGAAGAGCACTGATGATTGATCTGATTGCAGCTCCAGCAGTTAAAGGTGTGTTCATTTCATGTTCAAGTAACTTGAAAACACTTCTCTAAAATGAATGCTTCTTTTCTATTTGGTGATTCTTTCAGTGCACACCAGGGTTTTTCTTGCCTGGGTTTTCCCTGAAACCCCCCTTTTAACATTTCCATTAAACTATAAAAAATTAATGTTTACTGATTAACATCTCACTTTAAGAGCTCTGCTAAAAGGCATATTCATGAATCAAAGTCTGTGTTTATCACTGGTAATTAACTTGACAAAAGTCAGTTTTCCAGGCTAATCGTCTTACTGGCTGCTTTATGTTATGGCTGTCAGTTCAGATGTACAAAGCAATTGGAGTCTGCTAAAATGGAGGGGAAGGCAGAAGAACTAGTGGTTAGGTCACGTTCTCTAGCTGGGAACATATTCTGATTAAAATTCAGAAGTATAATGAAAAAACAGAAACATTCAAAAATGTTGACTTGAGAATCACATATTTATAATTATGTAAACCAGCCTAAATAAGATCAAACTGGTGGTAGGAGTTAAATGTGAGTCAGTGTAGTAAATATCCTAAATTTGCCATGTGAATCTTACTGAGCGAGATGCTATACAGGTAATAGATCATCTCACCAATAGATCATCTATGGCACTACAGAGTTTTGTGGTTAAGAGTGCTGCCTCTACAGTGAGACATGCTTAAGTATTGGCCCTTTGCTAGTTGTATGATTTTGGAAGCACTACTCAACTTTATTCTGCCCTCATAAAAAAAAAAATCATATATCTTATATCCTTATTTATTTGATCCCTGGGTCAGGAAGACCCCCTGGAGTAGGAAATGGTAACCTCTTCCAGTATTCTTGCCTGGAAAATTCTATGGACAGAGGAGCCAGGCAGGCTACAGCCATGGGGTTGTATCTTTTGGACACAACTTAGTGACTGGGTACACACATACACATATGTCTATTTTAATATATTTGTTTGATTAAACCAAATGACGACCTTAATCCACTGCCTGGCATTTAGCAAATGCAAAATAATTATCATATATTATAATTTTAACTATTATTATCACAATCTGCTACTAAGTGAAATGCCAAGTACACAAATTGTTACAGTATAATATAATAAAATAATATGCATGCTAAGAAAAAGAAATATGAACAGATTGTCCTTAGGATTCAGAAATGCAGAACCAACATCTGGGCTTGAAAATCTTGGAAGAGGAGGAGAAGTTGATTTGGGTAATGTTCTTTAGAAAGATAGCTAATGTTTATCAATTAAGGTGAGGGTATCCCACCTATTTAAAAGGTATTCAACTCTTTAGTTGAAGAGTATGAGCAAAATGATGCATCAGGAAAAGCACGATGTATAATTGAGGAATAGTAAAGCATTCATTTCACTGGAGCATAACATTTTGTAGTAGAGCAAAAGATTATTCTTCAAAGATGGCTAAATATTGTTGAGTTTAATATATTTAAATCATCAATAGATTGTTTAAAGTTTCAAAGGAAACAAAGTACTTTTTGCAGGCCAAAATATTCCATTATCAGAAAGTCCAACAGAACCAAAACAGACTGAGCTTTCCTACAAAATCTCAGTTAGCCTCTATTTAATAATTAAAGCCATTTATAAACTTGTATTAGAAGTGCTAGGTTTTATGGAAGTCGATTAAATAATTTTTTAGAAACAGCAAGAATCTTAAAAATATATGACAAGATGCTTAAAAATGTACATATGGTTCATACAAAGAAAGGACACAAGTGGAATCTTTTAAATAATATTAAATGCCTCTATCTTTGTTTGATAGATGCATGGGTCTATCGAGGCATGAGTTTTGCTTCTACAGCAGAATCACCTGTAGTATTTGTCAATTTACACAGCTTTGAACTGATCGTAAGATTCTGGGGCTTCCTTGGTGGGTCAGAAGGTAAAAGAATCTGCCTGCACTGTGGAGACCTGGATTCGGTCCCTGTGTCAGGAAGATCCCCTTGAGAAGGGAATAGCTACTCATTCCAGTATTCTCGCCTAGAGAATTCCATGGACAGAGGATCATGACAGGCTATAGTCTGTGGGATCACAAAGAGTTAGACAATTAAGTGACTTACCACTTTCACACTTGAAGATTCTGATTCCATTTGTTAGAAAGCAACTCAAGGCACAAATAATTTTCAGAAACAATGGGATTTCAATTGTGAAAAGAAAGAGCAGAGACACTTTCTCTTTTTCTACTCTTAAATTATTAAAATAAAAAATATAAACCATCTTTTTAACAAAACTAGGAATATCTGTACTCTTGAATCACAATTTAAGAAGCTTCCAAGGTGGTGCTAGTGGTAAAGAACCTGCCTGCCAATACAGGAGACAAAAGAAATATGGATTCAATCCCTGGATCAGGAAGATCCCCTGGAGGAAGGTATGGCAACCCACTCCAATACTCTTGCCTGGAGAATGCCATGGATAGAGGAGCCTGCCAATCTACAGTTCATGAGGTCGTGAAGAGTCGGACATGATTGAAGAGATTAAGCACCCACGTTGTCAAATACAGAAAATATCAATCCAGGGTTTCCAAAGATCCTGACAGAGACATAAGTAGTCATATGTCTCAGACATACTCAGCTAAATACAAATGTTCAGAGTATGCTAAAGAGAAAAAGCAGCAATCTTTGATATGAGCCAGTGGAAACATGTTTAAATCATTTATATGTTTTAAAGACATGTAAAACGATGCTGTGAAGTGCCTAAGATCACAAAATGCATAGAGGTAAAACTTTGAAATCTTTAAGAATGATACAAAACAAATTCAGTTAAGCTTGTCAGATTTAGCAAATAAAAATACATTCAAATTGCAGATCACATGAGCTATAATAAAAATTAAGTCATTGTTTATCTGGAATTCAAGTTTAATGAAGAGTCCTGAATTTTATATAGCAATGCCACTTGGGAGGTGGTCTAGAGGAGTACAGAGAGGTTCCAGTCATATCTGTGATGTTTGACCTCTTTATGGAAAATCAAGGATAATCAAATGTTAGAATTTGATAGAACTTCATGTTTAATAAAGGCCTATCTATTTTGTAATCCTTTTTACTATTGTAAAAATATTTTTAAATATAATGCATGAACAGACTTCAGTGATAGTAACAACACAAAGGAGAAGCTACCTTTGTATAAACTTATCAGTAAATGTCTAAGACCTATTTGAAGAAAACATACTGAACTATTGAGTGTTAGGAAGATATGCATAGATTTAAAAAATACCATATTTTGTTATTGCGTAGGAACATTTATGATGTCAAGAAACCTGTGGTTTCTATGTGGATTAACAGATTTAATGAATACTTCTAAGAAAGACTCAACACACATTTTTGTGAATCAGACAATATAGTAAATTCTAAACTTCATAGGGATAAACACACTTGCAAGAACTGCCAGATAAATCTGACAATGATGAATAATAAAGGCAATATGCCAACATTGTAATAAAATATAAATCTACTGTTGCTAAAATGAGTGCAATGTAAAAATATCATATAATACATATCAAAATTATATTTAAGCAAAAATCATGTCCTATTTTAACACACTGGATGGCTATAGAAATAAAGTTGTGACAATCATTGCATAATGTGGATTTACTTACAATGTGTGTGTGTATATATATATCTGCATATGTGATATATATTTTACATTTTTATTAGAGTATAGTTGATTTACAGGGTTATGTCAGTCTCTGATGTACGGCAAAGTGACTCAGTTTTACACATATATATATTCTTTTTTTCAAATATTCTTTTCCATTGTGGTTTATCCCAAGTGTTTGGATATAGTTCCCTGTGCTATACAGTGGGGCCTTTTTGTTCACAGTATATTTTTTAACCTTTGCTATTGTTTTAATCTTTAAAATTTTTGCTCCAGTTCAGCTCTTTGTTACCTTCTATCTGAAAATTGCAATAGCTCTTTAACTGCTCTTAATACTTGCAAATCTTTAAGTCTTTTGTCCCACCTCAGTTAAAATGATTTCTTGCAAATGCATATGATAGTGTGTTAACGTCCTTACATAAAGTAGGCTATTCATTACATACTGCTGCTGCTGCTGCTAAGTCACTTCAGTCGTGCCATCTCTGCGCGACCCCATAGATGGCAGCCCACCAGGCTCCCCGTCCCTGGGATTCTCCAGGCAAGAACACTGGAGTGGGTTGCCATTTCCTTCTCCAATGCATGAAAGTGAAAGTGAAGTCTCTCAGTCATGTCGGACTCTTCGCGACCCCATGGACTGCGGCCTACCAGGCTCCTCCGTCCATGGGATTTTTCCAGGCAAGAGTACTGGAGTGGGGTGCCATCACCTTCTCCGTCATTACATACTAGACAAGTGTAATCATATTAGCATGGAATAAAGGACACTCTAGGACCCAGCCTTACCTCTTCAGTCTTGTATTTAGCACTCACATAACTAGGAAAGTTCTTCCCATCTCCTCACACACACAGGAGTATTTCTCACTGCCTGGAATTTCATTTCAACTTGTTTCATCTGGATAATTTTTATTTATCTAAAAAATTAATTCAGCTACTACACCTGACCTCTCCAGTGGATGGACTAAGGGTACCATCTCTGAATATCTCCATGTGTCTATTTAAGAGCTCATGAGTGAATCTTGGAATTTCTAAATTATATTCCGTTCTTTATATTACTTAATGTACTCCTCAAGACAAAATTTCATTTATCTTTTTGCACTTAGTTCCCAGTATACTGTATACATAATTGATGGTTAATAAATATTGAAGTGACTTGTTAAATATCAGTTGGAATCCTTTCAGTAAAATATACAACACAGATGCCCAGACAAGTGATATCTCAAACAACTAACCAGGTAGGCAAGCTAACACTAAAATTCCTGGAATATGAAAGTGGACATCATATTTCTAGTTTTATTGGCTATATCCTAACATCTGTGTCTTTATTTTACTTATAAAACAAAGTTTTCATAATTTTAGTTGTTGAATTCAGTTAAATTTATACATAAATAAATAAATCATAATCTGACCCTTCAGCTTTAATTGAAGCCTATTTACCAATCTTCTCAATAAGACTTTGAGTTTGATTGCTGCTGCTGCTGCTAAGTTGCTTCAGTCATGTCCAACTCTGTGTGACCCCATAGATGGCAGCCCACCAGGCTCCCCCGTCCCTGGGATTCTCCAGGCAAGAACACTGGAGTGGGTTGCCATTTCCATAATTAATTAATTTCTACCAGACATTATAAATATTAGCAGAATATTTGAAATAACCTTTGCACTACATATTATTTTTACTTTGTTGTGTTCAGTTGCTAAGTCATACTCAACTGTGTGAAGCCCTGGACTATAGCATGCCAGGTTCCTCTGTCTACTGTCTCCTGGAGTTTACTCAACTTCATGTCCATTGAGTTGGCGATACTATCCAACCATCTCATCCTCTGTCCCCCTTTTCTCCTTTATTTCATTTATTTTTACTTCACAAGTGAGGGAATATGAGATTTAGTGGTGAAGCAAGTTGTTCAACGTAATAAATAGTGAATGTCAAGTGTCAGAGAAACAAAGTAGACTAATTTATTTTACTTCAGACTTTATTTTTCCTGATTACAAGTATGATCCTTTTTTTATCTTCTGTGATAGAGGTATATAATAAATAATACCACATGAATTAAATTTTAATAGAAAAAGTTTTAAAATTCTAGAAGTGGAATCATAATATGTTCTCATTACTAATTAATTACATTTGAACTTATTACATTTTTAAATTTTCTTGGAGAGGCAGAATTTCTTTTTTCCTCTCATTTTAGATGGAAAGAAATTGAGATTTCTAAACTTTTGCATAGTTTTATGTACACTTTTAAGAAATGGAGCAGATCTATTTCCACTATAATAGGCTTTTCTCTTAAGTTAGACAAACTGGCCCAATAATATCACATTACAATGAGAGTTTGGCTTAAAATGTTTAAAATAGAACCTGTGTAACCTAGCCACAACTGGAGGGAGCCAATAATGTTCTCCTACTGTTTGATGACAAAAAGAACTTCAGGGAAGTTTCATTTATCCTGCTCTTTCACTATGCAGCAAGGTGACTGCCAAGTTGAGTTTCACAATAGCTTAAATGGTCTAAAACTAAAAACATTTGGTAGAATGGTATTTCACCATAGCAGCTCCATGGCTTAATAGCTGATCCAAGAGTTTACATAAAAAATGAAAAAACTTTGTGTTTGTAGCAGAGAATTCCATCCAAATTAACTTGCATTTGATTACTTAATACTTCAGAAATGACAAAATTTTAAAGGGAGTAAAGTTTGTCTTTGCTGCTTTTTGACTCTTCTGTCACTTCTGTATCTCATCCTCTTTCATGTCCTTTGACTTATATCCCTAGAGACAGTTCAGGCTTCGTTACTAGTTCTGAGTTTCCCTGAATTTGAAGACTGTCTGATAAGAATTAGTCTTTCCATGAATATTTGCTTTCTAATGTGGTACTCTGATAATTTCCCACATCAATCATTTATCAAAGGTCTGTTATGGCAGGTATTGATTCAAGCATTAGCACGTGCTATATATTCAGCTAGTATTACTGGAAGAGAAAATGATCAGTGATGACTAAGACCCAGTCCCTACTCTGGAGGAGATTATCGTTTAGTAAGAAAGCTAGATTAGCCAATAATTAAATTCTATTGCCTTGCAGTTGATAATGTGTAAGATATACGAGTACAGTGTTATGGAAATGTAGAGAGTAGGACAAGTTACTCTGCAGGATGATGACAGAGGGAAGGGAGGCTTTGTGGAAGAAGAGACTGAGTCATATTTCGTGGGCTGTGTTTGGCAGAGACATGTTGAGACATTGATAAACCAATAGGATTGCGAAAGGACCCTGCAAGTCCTTAGTCTTTCTGTTCAGTTTGGCAGAAACACATGGGATGGGGTAGGGAGAGTTAAGAGATGTGCTTGGACGATTATCCTTGCTCTAGACTTCCAAGAGCTTTTTATGAAACACAGATGAGTTTGAATGGTTACAAACGGGCAATGGGGGAAAATATTTTAAAAAATAATTAGTAGAAGTGACATAAATAATGTTACATTAGTTAAGGACATCAGCTCTGCCTCTTACTAGCTATGTTAACAAATTGCTTATCCTTTTTGTGTGTCAGTTTGTCTATAAAAGAGGGCTGATGTATATGATTGGTGTACAGATTAAGTGAGAGAATATAGGCTAAATATTTAGAATTAGGGTTTGGAGAACAAAGACCACCATAGGTGAATACATCAATTAAATGAGAGGGAAGATGCATCAAATTAAAGGGATTTCTAGAGTAAAAGAATCTGTAATTGGTGGCTGGTTATTCCTGATAGGAGAGATAAAGAAAGAAATGAAGTTATCTCTTAAATTTTCCAACTTGAGAAACAGGTATGGTCACATGAAACCCCACAGGCCAGAAGTAATTGAAAGAATTACTGTTAACACTTTTNGTGTTATGGAAATGTAGAGAGTAGGACAAGTTACTCTGCAGGATGATGACAGAGGGAAGGGAGGCTTTGTTGAAGAAGAGATTGAGTCATATTTTGTGGGCTGTGTTTGGCAGAGACATGTTGAGACATTGATAAACCAATAGGATTGGGAAAGGACCCTGCAAGTCCTTAGTCTTTCTCAGTTTGGCAGAAACACATGGGATGGGGTAGGGAGAGTTAAGAGATGTGCTTGGACAATTACCCTTGCTCTGGAAGAAGTGGCATAAATAATGTTACAATAGTTAAGGACATCAGCTCTGCCTCTTACTAGCTATATTAACAAATTGCTTATCCGTTTTGTGTGTCAGTTTGTCTGTGAAAGAGGGCTGATGTATATGATTGGTGTAAAGATTAAGTGAGAGAATATAGGCTAAATATTTAAAATTAGTGTTTGGAGAACAAAGACCACCATAGGTGAATACATCAGTTAAATGAGAGGGAAGATGCATCAAATTAAAGGGATTTCTAGAGTAAAAGAATCTGTAATTGGTGACTGGTTATTCCTGATAGGAGAGATAAAGAAAGAAATGAAGTTATCTCTTAAATTTTCCAACTCAAGAAACAGGTATGGTCACATGAAACCCCACAGGCCAGAAGTAATTGAAAGAATTACTGTTAACACTTTTGTACAACATCTTTTCAATAAAACTCTGATACATTCAGTTCCCAATAGAATACAGAGGACTGGAACATAAAATAGAGGCAGTGTGGGCAGGTACAAGGTGANATTTACTTTCTTTTTGTTTTGAAATGTAATAATTATTACATCTAATGTTAGATCTGTTTATGTACCTCTAGTTCATTAAAAATATGTGCCTATCTTTACTGCTACTGCTTTTATATTATTATTGTTTTATAGTAGGTTCTAATACATTTAATATAATGCCTCTTAATAAATTCTGTAAGTTATTCAAATTGCTTTGTTATTCTTGCTGTTTGTTCATTTATCCTTCCAGAAAAAAAAACCAAACACCCATTTATTTTCTTATTTCTTCACTCTTCTAAAAATGTATGTTTGGGAAAGAGAAGTAACAGCAAATTTGTGTGCTAATGGAAATGAATAATGGGTACTGAAAAAAATGTTGATACAGAAGAAAAGAGGAGACTTACTGAAGTGATGTAAGTAAGCTAGAGGAATGGGATCTTATGTACAAGTGGGGGTTTTGATTCTGTGGAATAACATTTAACATGGTGTTTACTAAGTAAGGGTGGCTAAGGAGGAGGAAATGTTCACAGTCTGAGAGAGAGTAAGTATGAAAATGTGGGATGATTAGAGAGTGAATGGTCTGGTTTAATAGCCCTTTTCAGGATACTGTTCCTGAATGTAAGATTAAACCATTCAGTATGATTAGACGGTGTGATTGATTTTTCTAGCCATGTTTAGATTCGTAGGTGTAGGCACATAACAAGTGGAATCGATTTTAACTAGATTAGTCAAGAAGAGAGTAAAGCAAGAAAAAGACAGGGAGTTGGAATTTTAGACAGTAAAGTGATTATAGTGATGTTTCATGAAATTTGATAAGTAAAGAAAGTAGTGAAGATCCCATGGACTATACACTCCATGGAATTCTCCAGGCCAGAATACTGGAGTGGGTAGCCTTTCCCTTCTCCAGGGATCTTTCCAACCTAAGGATCGAACCCAGGTCTCCCACATTGTGCGTGGATTCTTTACCAGCTGAGCCACAAGGGAAGCCTGAGGAGATAGGCTGTGGTACCACAGAAAACAAGTGGCACCTCCATAGACTGTAGGTCCTGGTGGGGTAGGAGAATCACTGACGTCAGAGTGCTTAGAGTGAGTGCACTGGGAAGAAAGAAGGTGATAGTCAGGAAGTGTGATGTTGTAAATTGAGACTGTTTGTTTGTTTGTTTTGTTTTGTTTTCATTGGTATGACCAGAGAGCCAGAAGTAGTGTTGATCACTAAAAGAGTCGAAATCAAGAAATCCAGAGGCCTGCATTTTGAAGGAGTTGTGGGTATAGATAGTAAAACAACCAAAAACTGAAATGAGATTAGTGTTGAAGATAGTGACAATGAGCTGAGATTTCTGAGAAATTGGTACCTGACCTTACTAAGCAAGGGTTCTAGATGGATAAGTGACTTAATATCATGAGATTAAATATGAGCATTGTTAGGGAGACCTAGTACACTAGACAGAGAAGGCGATGGCACCCCACTCCAGTACTCTTGCCTGGAAAACCCATGGATGGAGGAGCAGTCCATGGGGTCGTGAAGAGTCAGACACAATTGAGCGACTTCACTTTCACTTCTTACTTTCATACACTGGAGAAGGAAATGGCAACCCACTCCAGTGTTCTTGCCTGGAGAATCCCAGGGATGGGGGAGCCTGGTGGGTTGCCATCTATGGGGTCGCACAGAGTCGGACACGACTGAAGCGACTTAGCAGCAGCAGCAGCAGTGCACTAGATGTTTCCTATGCCTAAACTATCTCCTCCCAGACCCCCCAATAGTTTGCTCCTTCTCATTCATTTAAGAGGGTTTCCCAGGAGGTTCAGTGGTAAAAAATCCGACTGCCAATGCAGGAGGTGTGGGTTCAGTCCCTGGGTCAGGAAGATCCTCTGAAGAAGGAAATGGTAACTCACTCCAGTATTTTTGCAGGGAAAATCTCATGGACAGAGGTGACTGACGGGTTACAGTCCATGAGCTTGCGAAGAGTTGGACACAACTTAAGAGACTGAAGATGTGCACATTCATTAAGAGGTTTTGCCCCATTCTCTAATCTAAAATAGTCCCTCAAGGCTTGCTCTACTTTGCATTTACTTGTTTTTATTATTTAATGGCATTTATGACTAATGGAAAATGTCTTATTTATTTAATTCTTTTTTATACACTGATTCTCTTACAGAATATAAATATTTTGAAAACAGTGATTTTGTTTATCTCGGATGTGGATAATTTCCCAGACAGGGTTTCTGGCACATAGCAGACAGCCAGTAATTAGTTGCTGAATGAATTGATGGACATACATGGGTTTAGTCTCTCCCACTTTCTGGTAACTTCTTCCTGAATCCGAATATGTTTTCTTAAAGCCATCTTCCAACTCAGAGCATTTATTTTTGTAAAAATTCCTATTTAGAGCTTTCTGCTCAAGAAAGATTCTTTGGAGGGAATGATGCTGAAGCTGAAACTCCAGTACTTTGGCCACCTCATGTGAAAAGTTGACTCATTGGAAAAGACTCTGATGCTGGGAGGGATTGGGGGCAGGAGGAGAAGGGGATGACAGAGGATGAAATGGATGGATGGCATCACTGACTCGATGGGCGTGAGTCTGAATGAACTCCGAGAATTGGTGATGGACAGGGAAGCCTGGCATGCTGCAATTCATGGGGTCGCAAAAAGTCAGACACGACTGAGCGACTGAAATGAACTGAACTGAACTGAACTGAAGAAAAGGTTAACAGTAAGCTTGCTCCATTTGCCTTGTGATGGTTATTGAAGTTAGGACTCAAAGATACTGTCACTCATTACTTCAAGAAAGACTCACCAGTTGGATAATGAACTTGAAGTATAGTTACTTTCTGATTTGTTTTCAACTATCACTATATAGTTATGTCTAGCAAACAGCTACCCAAAGTTTAGCAATTTTAAACTGGATGCACCTTTTAGTATGACTGTATACTCTGTTCACAATTTTTGGAAACCAGAAAGATAAACTGAAAATCTTATTAGTAAAAAATAAGAAAATCCATTTGTCTGTCTTCACTTGTTCTCTGTTTATACTAAAATCTATTTATATTTTTGTGATAAATACAATATACTGAGGTAAACTTGTATTCTTATGTTTTGACTATAAGTAGAAATATTAAGTAATTAGCATCTTATTTGTTGTTGTTCAATTGTTTAGTCGTGTCTGATTCTTTGCAGCCCCATGGATGCAGCATGCCAGTCTTCTCTGTCCTTCACCATCTCCTGGAGTTTGCTTAAACACAGACCCATTGAGTCAGTGATGGCATCGAACCATCTCATCCTCTGCCATCCCCTTCTCCTCCCACCTTTAATCTTTCCCAGCATCAGGGTCTTTTCCAAAGAGTCGACTCTTTGCATCGGGGGGCCAAAGTATTGGAGCTTCAACTTCAGCATCAGTCCTTCCAATGAATATGCAGTGTTTATTTATTTTAGGACTGACTAGTTTGATCTCCTTAAATTTCAAGGGACTCTCAAAAGTCTTCTAAAACACCAGATTGAAAAAGTCAATTCTTCAGCATTCAGCCGCCTTTATGATCCAAATCTCACATCTGTACATGACTATTGGAAAAATCATAGCTTTGACTATATGGACCTTTGTCTGCAAAGTGATGCATCTGCTTTTTAATATACTGTCTATGTTTATCATAGCTTTTCTTCCAAGGAGTAAATGGCTTTTAATTTCATGGCTACAGTCACTGCAGTGATTTTGGAGAAAGTAAAGTCTGTCACTGTTTCCATTGCTCCCCCATCTATTTGCCATGAAGTGATGGGAATGGATGCCATGATAGCTTTTTACTTTTTTGCTCATTTATTTTAATTGGAAGATAATTACTTTACAATTATATGATGGCTTTTGCCATACATAGACATGAATCAGCCATGGGCACACATGTGTCCCCCCATCCTGAACTCCCCTTCCCGCCTACCTCCCCACCCCATCCCTGTGAGTTGTTCCAGAGCACCAACTCTGAGTGCCCTGCTCCATGCATTGAACTTGCCCTGATCATCTATTTTACGTATGGTAATATATATGTTTCAATGTTATTCTCTCAAATCATCCCATTCTTGCCTTCTCCCACAGAGTCCAAAAGTCTTTTCTTTACATCTGTGTCTCTTTTGCTGCCTTGCATATAGGATTGTCATTACTGTCTTTCTAAAATCCATATATATGTGATAATATGCAGTATTAGTGTTTCTCTTTCTGACTTACTTCACTCTGTATAATAGGCTCCAGTGTCATCCACCTCATTAGAATTGACTCAAATGTGTTCCTTTTTTATAGCTAAGTAATATTTCATTATGTATATATACCACAATTTCCTTATCCATTCTTCTGCCAATGGACATCTAGGTTGCTTCCATATCCTAGATATTGTAAATAGTGCTGCAGTGAACATTGGGGTATGCATGTCTGTTTTCAATTCCGATTTCCTTGGTTGTATGCCCAGCAGTGTGATTGCTGGGTCATGTGGCAGTTCTGTTTCCAGTTTTTTAAGGAATCTCCATACTGTTCTCCACAGTGGCTCTACTAGTTTGCATTCCCACCAATAGTGTAAGTGTTTTTCTCTACACCTTCTCCAGCATTTATTGTTTGCAGATTTTTTGATGACAGTCATTCTGAACGGCATGAGATGTTACCTTAATGGGGTTTTGATTTGCATTTCTCTAATAATGAGTGATGTTGAGCATCTTTCATGTGTTTATTAGCCATTTGCATGTCTTCTTTGGAGAAATGTCTGTTTAGCTCTTTGGCCCACTTTTTGATTGGGTTGTTCATTTTTCTGGTATTGAGCTACATGAGCAGCTTCTACATGTTGGAGGTTAATTCTTTGTCAGTTGTGTCATTTGCTATTATTTTCTCCCATTCTTAAGACTGCCTTCTCACCTTGCTTATAATTTCCTCCATTGTGCAAAAGGTTTTAAGTTTAATTAGGTCCCATTGTTTTATTTTTCTTTTTATTTCCATTACTGAATGTTGAGTTTTAAGCCAGCTTTTTCACCCTCATCTTTCACCTTCATCAAGAGGCTCTTTAGTTCCTCTTTCCTTTCTGCCATAAGGGTGATGTCATCTGCATATCTGAGGTTATTGATACTTCTCCCAGCAGTATTGATTCCGGCTTGTGTTTCATCCAGTTTGTCATTTTGCGTGATATACTCTGCATATAAGTTAAATAAGCAGGGTGACAATATACAGCCTTGATGTACTCCTTTCCCAATTTTGAACCAGTCCATTGTTGCTTGTGTGGTTCAACTGTTGCTTCTTGATCTCCATACAGGTTTCTCAGGAGGTAAGTAAGGTAGTCTGGTATACCCAGCTCTTTAAGAATTTTACACAGTTGTGATTCACACAATCAAAGGCTTTAGTGTAGTCAATGAAGCAAAGGAGATATTTTTTTTCTAGAATTCTCTNCTTGTGTGGTTCAACTGTTGCTTCTTGATCTCCATACAGGTTTCTCAGGAGGTAAGTAAGGTAGTCTGGTATACCCAGCTCTTTAAGAATTTTACACAGTTGTGATTCACACAATCAAAGGCTTTAGTGTAGTCAATGAAGCAAAGGAGATATTTTTTTTCTAGAATTCTCTTGCTTTTTCTATGACCCAACGGATGTTGGCAATTTGATCTCTGGTTACTCCACTTTTCTAAGTCCATCTTGAACATCTGGAATTTCTTGACTCATGTACTACTGAAGCCTAGCTTGAAGAATTTTGAGCATTACTTTGCTAGCATGTGAAATGAGTGCAATTGTGCAATAGTCCAAACAATCTCTGGCATTGCACTTCTTTGGGATTGGGTTGAAAACTTACCTTTTCCAGTTCAGTGGCATAGCTGAGTTTTCCAAACTTGTGGGCATATTGAGTGCAGTACTTTCACAGTATGATTTTTAAGGATTTGAAATAGCTCAGCTAGAATTCCATCACCTCTGTTAGCTTTATTTCGTAGTGACGCTTCCTAAGGCACTCTGACTTCATACTGCAAGATGTCTAGCTCTAGGTGAGGGATCATACCATCATGGCTATGCCGGTGATTAAGATTTGTTTATCTAGTTCTTCTGTGTATTCTTGCCACCTCTTCTTAGTCTCTTCTGTTTCTGTTAGGTCCCTATTGTTTCTGTTCTTTATTGTGCCCATCTTTGCATAAAATATTCTCTTAGTATCTCTAATTTTCTTGAAAAGATCTCCAGTCTTTCCCATTCTCTTGTTTTCCTTTATTTGCATTGTTCACTTCAGAAAGCTTTCTTATTTCTCCTTGTAATTTTTTGGAATTCTACATTCACATGTGTATACATTTCCTTTTCTCCTTTGCCTTTAGTTTCTTTTCTTTCTCAGCTATTTATTTGTAAGGCCTCTTCAGACAACCATTTTGCCATTTTGTATTTCTTTTTTGGGTGGTGGTCTTGATCACTGCCTCCTATACAATATTATAAACCTCCATCCATAGTTCTTCAGGCACTCTGTCTATCAGGTCTAAGTCCTTGAATCTATTTATCAATTACACTATATAATTGCAAGGGATCTGCTTTAGGTCATACCTGCATGACCTAGTGGTTTTCCCTACTTTCTTCAGTGTAAGTCTGAATTTGGCAATATGGAGTTCATGATCTGAACCACAGTAGTTCCCTGTCTAGTTTTGCTAACTGTATAGAGCTTCTCCATCTTCAGCTGTGAAGAATATGATCAGTCTGATTTTGGTATTGACCATGTGGTGATGTCCCTGTGCAATCATCTCTTGTGTTGTTGGAAGAGGGTGTTTTCTATAGCCAGTGCATTCTCTTACCCAAACTCTATTAGCCTTTGCCCTTCTTCATTTTGTACTCCAAGACCAAACCTTCCTGTTACTCCAGGTATCTCTTGAATTCCTACTTTTGCATTCCAGTCCCCTATGATGAAAATGACATCTTTTTTTTTTTTTTTCTTTACTGTTAGTTCTAAAAGGTCTGTGGGTCTTCATAGAACTGTAACTTCAGCTTCTTCGGCATTAATGGTTGGGGCATAGATTTGGATAACTGTGATATTGAAATAGCACTCTATTTAGTTTATATACAATAAACTAGAAAGAGCATGGTATAGTTGAATGAGCCTTTTGTTGTCAAGGATTAACTAGGATAAAAAATGTAAATTAATTTCCCTTTCTTTTCTTTTTAACATACCAGACATATTATTTATCTTCTTATAGAAATAAAATTATCGACCTTAACTTGATGCTCAAGGCAAGAAATTTTTTCCGTGTTGTCAGTGGTTATTATGTAGCGTGATTCTAATTGTTGCTGCCCCATTTTTATAAAGTGTCATTCTATAATCACATCAGTGATTTAATGTTTCTAATCATTTACATTTTAAGCCTCTGTTGTTATGAATATTTTACACAGTAAGTTGACTTATGCTTATGCACTCATATTCTTTTTTTGTTTTGAATAAAGGCTACTGAAAGAGAAATTTGCTGCCACTTTCAACTCTGCTGCCATTTGTTGAGCACCTACCAAATGAAAAGTGCAGTCAGCTTAGGCTGCCATAGTGAAATACCACAGACTGGATGGTTTAAGCAACTGAAAACTTTTTTGTCACAGTTCTGGTGGCTGAGAAGTCCAGCATTATGATTGGGTTCTGGTGAGGATTCTGCTTTGCAGACAGCCACTTTCTCATGGTGTCTTCAGAGGAAGAAGAGAACAAACTCTCTGATATCTCCTCCTATAAGGACATTAAAATCCTGTCTTGAGGGTTCCACCCTCATGACCTCCTCCCCAAAGACCTAAATCTAGTAATCTCCCAAATGCCATCCCCAATACCATCCCTTTGGGAAGTAGGGCTTCAACATATACGTTTGGGGGACATAATTCTGTCAGAATGGACCTTAAATTAAGAAACACACTACTTTTTTCCACTTTTTTATTAATTGAAGGATATTTGCTTTACAGAATTTTGTGTGTTTCTGTCATACATCAACAAATATCAGCCATAGGTACACCTAAGTCCACTCAGTTAGATTATAGTTGCCAGAGGTTACTACTATTTATATTTCCTGTTGGAATGTGGCTCTTTATAATTCAAAATTATATTTTCTATAGATTATGAAACACTTATGGACACTCTGCACTGTAAGATTTTACATCCAAACAGACTCTGAGATCTGAGGTTTGATGTTTGCTTTATGAAAATGATTTTTATATGGAAAAAGACAGGAAAGTTAATGAACACTTATGATCACATGACCCAGTTTCAACAGCTATCAGCTCAAGGTGAATGTGGGTTTCCTTTTACCTCACAACTAAACCCAGATCTGGAATCAATCTTGTCCCCAAGTTCTATGATTCCTTTACTACTTTAAGTCTCCAATTTTGCTGCTAGGAAACTTTATTGCTCCTGAGTTGATTATTGTTTTTTTGCTTGCATTTCAGTTGACAGAACAGGATAAATATGTTCTGTTTGATCTTAAAAATCAAATATATTGTTAGTTTATATGTATTAGTAGATTACTTTCTCTAAATTATTTGATCATTGTATATGGATGTCCCCTCCCCCAGTTTTTTTCTTTTTAATTCTGATAATTTTACCAGATATGTTTTGGTGTGAAGTAAATTATTTTCCAATAGCTTCCCTGGTAGTTCAGACAGTAAAGAATCCATTTCCAAAGTATATAGTATGAACTTTCAAAACACAGTTTCAAATCTTTTCCATTTTTTTTTCAGAATATGATTTAAAATTGTAGTTTTTGGTATTTGTTCCATGTTTTGGTTTTATTTTATAAGAATATAAATGAGTTACAGTTCAAATTATTCAGTTAATAGTCATTAACTTATGGTTTGCCACATGGGGTCAGCTTTGGCCAATACAATCAGAATTTTACTAGATCTAATTAGAGGTGTGTTACACAGTATTTCCTCTTTGATCTTATGGTGAAAGGCTAAGGATAAACTCTTAGCTGGCTTCCCCAAATTAAACTTTACCCAAACTATGTACTACAACACATTGAAATGTTTCTTTGGAAAAATACTTACTCTTTAAAATAAATTGAGGAAAAAATCTAGATTTATCAAATTAAACAGGTTTGTCAAAAACATGCATTCTAGTACTCAGATTATATGTAGCCCTTTTCTTCAGAAAACAATTCTTGTAGTATTTAACAAATGTATTTTATTTCACAGATCATTTTTATTAGCTAGAATATTTTTTCCAGTTTTTTGTTCATTTGAATTTAGGGAGCTCTTTGTGTTTTCAATGAATAATCATTACAAGCTAGAATCATAGAGAAAATAGAGTGTTGTTTTGAATATGCTGAATTTGTAAGATTAATCAACCTTTCAAATTAACAGCAGAATTTTAATGTAAGTGGAGTGGCATGCGATAGCTGATTGCTCAGTTTTTTCATGTCAGTTGTTACTGTGCACCTTGGCTAGCATGGGCATCACAAGATCTCCACACTCCAGACTGTACACTTTTGATTCCTCTTTAATTCATAATCAAGCTCAACTGTATTACCCTTTGGTTTACTATGAATAAGCATATATTTAACTTAAACTAGATGAGATCTTTTACTTTGAAAGGGATAGAATACTGAGTACTTACATTATGGATTTTACTTCTGTAAATACAAAAAATCACTCCTAAGTTAACCATCTACAATTTCCAAAGACGAGGAAATTCATTTAAACTATCACACAAGAGAGATTGGGGGCAATCTCAACATTTTATGAAATTCAGTCATCAGAGATGGATTACTAAGTACACAGTTTAATTTTGTAAGTAATAATTGAGATGAGAGAGAAAAGAATTGGTCAGTGAGCATACAGTAGACACCATCATGTTAGAGGACAATTTAGAATGTAAAATGATCTTGAAAATTCAAAAAACTGATCTGAGTTTATCCTACATAAAATCATACTTAAGCAGAAAATTTATCTGAAATATTTGAGATGAGTGATATGTGCAATCACAAAAACTGAACATGGATTAAAAATTAAAAAATAAAAGCTAAAAGATAGTCCTCCTTATATAGTGTCCAAGGGTAAAAATGCTACTGCACATAATAGTGAGAAGAAGAATGGAGTTGTGCATAATTAGCTCAGTTTGAGTCTTCACTCTTCATGTATAAGAACAGGCAGAGAACCTGCTTTGTGGTGTACCATGTGAAAGGTCTGGAGGTATAACAGTGAGTAAAATCATACATGATCCTTTGTCTTCTGTGGTTTCTGTTTAGTGGATGAGACAGAAATTAATCATATAATAATGAAAATAAGTAGTTAAATAATGAGATGAGTGGTCTGAAGGCGAAAAAGATCAGATTTAAAACTGCATATTAAGGGAACCTTAAACTTGAGTGAACTGAAGATTAACAAAGACTTTACTAATAGAGATATTTACGTGCAATCTGAAAGTTTAGTAGAAATTTAGTTAATGAGGATGTCATGCAGCTAAGAATATTCCAGGATGGGAAAAAATAGTAAGAGCAAATGTTATATGGAAGAAAGGCGCATAGTATATAAGGAGAATACAAAGAAGGTCACTGTGGCCAGTATGCAAAGGAAGAGACACTGATGAGAAGATTTTAAAGACTGAGGCAAGGCCTTTATAGAATATTTAGAAAACGCTACTATTGTCTTTTACGATATGTAGAAACGTGTATAATGGGGAGGTTGCTCATGCCAAGGACTATAGGGTGTTACAAGCATTTAGTAGAGGGACAGTTCAGTTCAGTTCAGTCGCTCAGTCACGTCCAACTCTTTGCAACCCCATGAATCCCAGCACTCCAGGCCTTCCTGTCCACCACCAATTCCTGACGTTCATTCAAACTCATGTCCATCGTGTCAGTGATGCCATCCAGCCATCTCATCCTCTGTCATCCCCTTCTCCTCCNGGCTTTAAGCCAACTTTTTCACTCTCCACTTTCTCTTTCATCAAGAGGCTTTTTAGTTCCTCTTCACTTTCTGCCATAAGGGTGGTGTCATCTGTATATCTGAGGTTATTGATATTTCTCTCGGCAATCCTGATTCCAGCTTATGCTTCCAGCCCAGCATTTCTCATGATATACTCTGCATATAAGTTAAATAAGCAGGGTGACAATATACAGCCTTGACGTACTCCTTTTCCTATTTGGAACCAATCTGTTGTTCCATGTCCAGTGCTAACTGTTGCTTCCTGATATGCATATAGGTTTCTCAAGGTATTCCCATCTCTTTCAGAATTTTCCACAGTTTATTGTGACCCACACAATCAAAGGCTTTGACATAGTCAATAAAGCAGAAATAGATGTTTTTCTGGAACACTCTTGCTTTTTCAGTGATCCAGCAGATGTTGGCAATTTGATCTCTGGTTCCTCTGCCTTTTGTAAATCCAGCTTGAACATCTGAAAGTTCATGGTTCACATATTGCAGAAGCCTGGCTTGGATAATTTTGAGCATTACTTTACTAATGTGTGAGGGTAATGATACTAAATTTCCTGGAGTCTATGAGTGGATTTCTCTGCTCAACTTATTCAGTAAATGCCAACAGAGCTTTTCTAAACAGAGAAACACCATAGTAGAATATGCTACATGGCTGAAAGTATTGGTAGTTGGAGATTGGGAATGAAATCCAATATGACAAATGTTTTAAAAGTAGGATCCACTTAATCTGATGATGTATATAGTGGGTCTGAGGTAAAGCAAGATTGTGACTGCCACAATTTAGACATGAATCACTGTATGGGTAGTAGTTCTTTTTCAATCAGAGAGAAATATAGGGACAGAAGCAGATTCCATCAAGTGAGAGATGATGAGTTTGTTTTGGAACAGGCTAAAGGGTTTGTGGGACATATCCAAGTTTGATGTCCAGTAGATAATTGAAGATTGGAATGTGGACTTCAGAATATATTGGGAATGAAGATAGAGTTGAATAACATATGTTGTTATTAATGAAAACTCAAAATAGGTAGTATTTCTCAGCGATAGTAGAATAAACAGAAAAGACAAATCAAGATAAAAAGTAAAATTTTATGTGCTTTATTCAAAATTCTTTTGTCATATAAAACTTTACTGTGTTTTACAAAGTTATCTTAAGGAAAGCAAATGTAGTGATGCAAGGAAATGTATATTTTTAATATACTCAATCAGAGTATTGGAAATTTCCACTTTATGTTACATAATATCTAATCTGGCACTTACTAGTGGTCAAATAATATTATGATGTAAAATATTTACTCTTCAATTATTCATTAATAACAGAGTTGTTTTACTTTTAGTGTCTATTCTTTTCATGTTACTTAAATATTACCTGGGAAGTTATCAAACTAAGATAATTTTCCGATCACATTTCCAATTTTTCCTTTTTTTAAACTAAAAATAATTTTAAATGTGTTTTTATTAATAAATTGACTTTCTTAACCCAGTAAATTGTAGGGATGATTAATATCTCTTCAAACTTTGAATTCAGGGTTCCAACAGTGAAAATCTTAGTGTAAGAAATGATTTCATTGCAATATCTTATCATTTTTTACTACTGTAGATTGATGATAATAATTTTAAAATTAATTCTCTTTCTGGTACAAATAAAAATTGGCTTTACAACCTTACTTCATATTCTTATTCTATTTTGTTATGTTTTAAATTTCTCATGACATTTGTGTAACATCTCATAATTACAAATTATCTGTAGTTGCCATATTACTTAATTCTGACTTCAACTTGGTGACATAGGAACTAGTAATGCTATTTTATGGAAAAGGATACTTCAAGTGAGAACCCAATGTTTTATAGCTCATAAGGGTAGAGAGAGCCCTCAGATCAGCTTCTCATCCTGTCTGTCCAGAGTGCTTTGACTACACCTGAGCAGTTTTAAAATATTACATGTTTTGTTAAAGCATTTGCTTGTGTTGTACTTCCAAATCCCTTGTGAACACATATGAAGTTAGAAAACCATATACTTTAAAGAAAATGGCTATGACATGATTAATTCCACCATCCCACCCCACCCCTGATGTTTCAATATTTAATGAGGTAAAATTGAAATGAGTACATTTTTTGAGTTATAACAAAGAAAGATTATTTTCATCTCCAGCAGTTCCTGGCTGATCACAGTGTTCTGTGCCACAGAAAGGCCTGAATAACTTTATTAAAGAAAGCACTGAAGCCAAGAATTAGCATTCTTTCTGTCTGAATTGCAATTGCACACAGGTTGGCTTCTCATTTTTGCCACAGTGTTTTCATTATGTTAATTGAAAGGCTGCCCTCTCAATTCACAGCAAAATGAGAAATTTAGACAAGAAATGGATCTTCAGCAAGAAATTATCTCTATGGCATTCTTTGTCTACCTTTTTCTCAAATTTTATATAATTGAAGATTTTATGGTTGTTGCTATCAAGGGCTATCTACTTTGATATTATTATACATAAGATTCTGCTATTTATAGTAACTCTTACAAGCTCTAGTGGTCTTCTCTGAAACAGTGTGACGTGATGGTCAGTGTGAGACACTCTTCCAAAAGCAGCATCAATAAAGCATCATAAAATCATGTTGGTGTCCTGTAGTTGTGACTTATCTGTAAATTACAAAGTAATACTTACCATAGAACTTCTGTGTGGAAGTATAAAAAATTTATTATTATTATTTTTATCTGTGGACTCAGAATGTTTGTTAAAAAATCTTAAGTGTAACAAGTCTATCAAAGTAAAATGTAACTAAAATTATATCTTTATCTCAAGCACATGAGCAACTTGATTATTATTAATAGTGAGAGAAGAATCAGTTCAGTTCAGTCACTCAGTTGTGTCCAATTCTTTAAGACCCCAGGGACTGCATCACCCCAGGCTTCCCTGTCCATCACCAACTCCCAGAGCCTACTCAGACTCATGTCCATTGTGTCAGTGATGCCATCCAACCACCAATTCATCCTCTGTAGTCCCCTTGTCCTCCCGCCTTCAATCTTTCCCAGCATCAGAGTCTTTTCCAATGAGTCGATTCTTCTCGTCTGGTGACCAAAGTATTGGAGTTTCAGCTTCAGCACCAGTACTTCCAATGAATATTCAGGACTGATCTCTTTTAGGATTGACTGGTTGGATCTCCTTGCAGTCCAAGGGACTCTCAAGAGTCTTCTCCAACACCACAGTTCAAAAGCATCAATTCTTTGGTGCTCAGCTTTCTTTATAGTCCAGCTCTCACATCCATACATGACTACTGGAAAAACCATAGCTTTGACTAGACAGAACTTTGTTGGTAAAGTAATGTCTCTACTTTTTAATAGGCTCTCTAGGTTGGTCATAGCTTTTTGCCCAAGGAACAAGCGTCTTTTGATTTCATTATACTAAATTGGATCTCCTAATAAACCTGATTTTAATCCTCCTCAATATCACAAAGAATTATGATTCTTGTGGGAACAGCAGCAGAATATAAAGTGTATCTCACATTTGCCCATGGCCAATAATTAAAATTCTATTTATAGGGAGGACAAACAATGAAATTGTATATTTAGTATAGATTTGTACCAACTTTTATGAATTACTGTAGTTGCTGTGTACTTAACCAGTTAAAATGAAACAAGTGGCAAGTATAAGGACTTCTTTAGCTAGATATAGTTTATAAGATCTTTATTTAAAATTTTAATATTTTCTTCATCATGAATTTTTGCATTAATTTTGATGTTTTAAAATATTACATTAAAATGTTACTTATTTTGTTTGCTAATTTTGGAAGGTTCCTCTTAAATTTTGCACTGGGGCAATGCCTTTTTTTTTGTCACTGTGGTCCTGGCCTTGGACTGTTTTCAGATATTTTAAAGACAATCATGAATTTTAATATTTGTAGAAATATACCTCTAGGAAGGGTTTCTCCTTAGCCTGTTAACTAGTTGTCTGTGAATATCTTTTTGGCATAATAGTAATAAGAAGAAAAAAAGAGAAGTACATATTGAGAGAATAAGACAGAAGAGCTTCAGAACTGTACTGCAGAGAAATGAGAAGAGAGAGACTGCCAGATATTTTGCAGTCTGATACAGTGTTCTTTTTAGAGGTCATGAAACTGAAACCTTAACCTTGTCACATTTGGAGAAACCCTGTAGCCTTAGGTATGCCAAGCTTAGTATTTCAATTGTTATTGCTATTTAGTCACTAAGTCATGTCCGACTCTTTTGCAACCCCATGGACTATATCCCACCAATCTCTTCTGTCTGTCTTTTTTAGGCAAGAATACTGGAGTGGGTTGCCATTTCCTTCCTAGAGGATCTTCAGATCCAAAGATTGGACTCATCTCCTGCAGTGGCAGGCAGATTCTTTACACCTGAATCACCAGGAAAGCCCTTTGTATTTCAATGAATATTACCAAATCATTCTTTTTGAAGCAATCAAGTTACCTTAGCACCTAAAATGATGGCAAATTACCTGGAGATAGGGTCCCTGGTGGAATACACTGGCAATTTTCATAGCCCCAAATTATACTGAGAGGTAGATTCACCAAGTCTGATATTTAGAAAAAGAATAGTTCTCTGTCCTAATGTTTTTGAGAAAATTTTTAGAGGAATTGTAATGTAGTCTTTTCTTCATTTTAGCAAAAGAGCAATTTAGATGTGACATCTGAAACGAAATAAAACTGGTGCTAGAATCAGTTCAGTTCGGTTCAGTTCAGTCACTCAGTCGTGTCCGACTCTTTGCGACCCCATGAATCGCAGCATGCCAGGCCTCCCTGTCCATCACCAGCTCCTGAAGTTCACTCAGACTCGTGTCCATCGAGTCAGTGATGCCATCCAGCCATCTCATCCTCCGTCGTCCCCTTCTCTTCCTGCCCCCAGTGTGGCGCTAGAATAATTTGTACTAAAATACTAAGTAAAATCCAGAAATTTTCTGTCTCATGTTAAAAAATATTGCCATTAGATTTATTAACTGTTCATCTGTATACAGTCAGAATTTTGGATATCAAGGCCATGAAAATAATTTTTAATATAGTTTATGCCAATTTGCATTTCAAACTAGCAATTTAGTCCATAAAGAGTACAGAAGGCTTAACAGATAACATATAATTAACAAAAATAAAATCATAAGGAAAATTCTAAAATTTGTGTGTAAAAAGGAGATTATCAGAGACTATGCAAAAGGAACTAATTCTTCCTGACTAACTTAGTGCTTTTTACATTACTTGAGATATACTGGATAATCTAAGCATGTGCTATGTGTAGAACAAAAATAGGAAGCAATTTAAATTTTACTAGTGACAGTGAAATAAGCTGAGACAGGTACATTGTAAAACAAATGATATGAAACTTCCTTACTAGAATTTCAATTTTAATTAATTGTTTTCCAATTTCATGAGTTAAATCTTTTAATTTGCTTATCAAGTCATAAGTCTCAGTGCATTTTCATTTGTTGATAAAATATTGTGTGACACACTGAGAAACCTTTTCCAAGGGAAACTCAGAAAAGAAATCCAATAGGATCTGCTGAAACTCTTAGAGTGGTATGCATTTCAAAAGGAAATCACATTCAAAATAAATCTCAATGTGCTATAGTTTTTTTAAAAAAATATAATCCCTGTGAAAGCTTGTTGACTTACTCAAAATCACAGTTAAAACATATTAGAAACTTGGCTGAAACCATTTCTTGTGGATTAAATACCAGAAGATTTTCCTCTTCACTAGCTTGACTCACTGTAGTCTTTTCTTCAATGATCAGTACTCACATTTTTCACATTGGCTAAAATATAGTTGCCTCAGTATCCTTCCTTTGAGAACTCCATCAACAGTATGAAAAGGCAAAACGGACACTGAAAGATGAACTCACCAGGTCGGTGGGTGCCCAATACACTATTGGAAATCAGTGGAGAAATAACTCCAGAAAGAATGAAGAGAAGGAGCCAACGCAAAAACAACACCCAGTTGTGGATGTGACTGGTGATGGAAGTAAAGTCTGATGCTGTAAAGAGCAATATTGCATAGGAAACTGGAATGTTAGGTCCGTGAATCAAGGCAAATTAGAAGTGGTCAAACAAGAGATGACAAGAGTGAACATCAACATTTTAGGAATTAACAAACTATAATGGTCTAGAAAGAGTGAATTTAACTCAGATGACCATTATATTTACTATTGTGGGCAAGAATCCCTTAGAAGAAATGGAGTAGCCATTAAGTCAACAAAGGAGTCTGAAATGCAGTACTTGGGTACAATCTCAAAAATGACAGAATGTTCTCTGTTTCCAAAGCAAGCCATTCAATATCACAGTAATCCAAGTCTATGCCTCAACCAGTAATGCTGAAGAAGCTAAAGTTAAATGGTTCTATGAAGACCTACAAGACCTTCTAGAACTAACATCGAAAAAAAGATGTCCTTTTCATTATAAAGGACTGGAATGCAAAAGTAGAAAGTCAAGAAATACCTGGAATAACAGGAAAGTTTAGTCTTGGAGGACCGAACCAAGCAAGGAAGGGCTAATAGAGTTTTGCCAAGAGAATGCACTGGTCATAGCAAACACCCTCTTCCAACAACACAAGAGAAGACTCTACACATGGACATCACCAGATGGTCAATACCAAAAATCAAAGTGATAATATTCCTTGGAGCCAAAGATGGAGAAGTTCTATACAGTCATCAAAAACAAGACCGGGAGCTGACTGTGGCTCAGATCATGAACTCCTTATTGCCGAATTCAGACTTAAATTGAAGAAAGTATGGAAAACCACTAGACCATTCATGTATGACCTAAATCAAACATCTTATACATCTTATATACTGGAAGTGAAAAATAGCTTCATGAGTTAGATCTCATAGACAAAGTGTCTGATAACTATGGACTGGAGTTTGTGACATTGTAGAGGAGGCAGGGATCAAGACCATCGCCAAGAAAAAGAAATGCAGAAAGGCAAAATGGTTGTCTGAGGAGGCCTTACATATAGCTGAAAAAAAGGGAAGCAAAAGGCAAAGGAGAAAAGGAAAGATATACCAAATACAGAGTGCCAAGAATAGCAATGAGGGATAAGAAAGTCTTCCTCCGTCATCAGTGCAAAGAAATAGAGGAAAGAAATAGATAGGGAAAGACTAGAGATCTCTTCCCAAAAAATTGGAGATATCTAGGGAACATTTCATGCAAAGTTGGGCACAATAAAGGACTGAAAAAGTATGGGCATAACAAAAGCAGATGTTAAGAAGAGGTGGCAAGAATACACATAAGAACTATACGAAAAAGATCTTCACTACCCAGATAATCACAATGATGTGATCACTCACCTAGAGCCAGACATCCTGGAATGCAAAGTC
The DNA here is from genome assembly GCA_006410615.1 of Neotragus moschatus. NCBI lineage: Eukaryota > Metazoa > Chordata > Mammalia > Artiodactyla > Bovidae > Neotragus > Neotragus moschatus. The sequence continues at coordinate 565,256 of SJYA01000754.1, read as the reverse complement.
TAGTGGGCCTTAGGAAACATCAGTATGAACAAAACTAGTGGAGGTGATGGAATTCCATTGAGCTATTTCAAATCCTGAAAGATGATGCTGTGAAAGTGCTGCACTCGATATGTCAACAAATTTGGAAAACTCAGCAGTGGCCACGGGACTGGAAAAGGTCAGTTTTCATTCCAATCCCTAAGAAAGGCAGTACCAAAGTATGTTTAAACTACCAAACAATTGCACTCATCTCACACACTAGTAAAGTAATGCTCAAAATTTTCCTAGCCAGGCTTCAACAGTATGTGAACTGTGTATTTCCAGATGTTCAAGTTGGATTTAGAAAAGGCAGAGGAACCAGAGATAAAATTGCCAACATCCGTTTGATCATTGAAAAAGCAAGAGAGTTCAAGATAAACATCTACTTCTGCTTTATTGACTATGCCAAAGCCTTTGACTGTGTGGATCACAACACACTGTGGAAAATTCTTAAAGAGATGGGAATACCAGAGCATCTAATATGCCTGTTTAGAAATCTGTATGCAGATCAGGAAGCAACAGTTAGAACTGGACATGGAACAACAGATCGGTTCCAAATTATGAAAGGAGCACATCAAGGCTGTATATTGTCACCCTGCTTTTTTAACTTACAAGCAGAGTACATCATGAGAAACGCTGGGCTGGGTGAGCCACAAGCTGGAATGAAGATTGCCAGGAGAAATATCAATAACCTCAGATATGCAGATGACACCATCCTGGTGGCAGAAAGCAAAGAACTGAAGAGCCTCTTGATGAAAGTGGAAGAGGAGAGTGAAAATGCTGGTTTAAAGCTCAACATTCAGAAAACTAAGATCATGGCATCTTGTCCCATTGCTTCATGGCAAATAGATGGGGAAACAGTGAAAACATTGACAGACTACTTTTTTCGGCTCCAAAATCACTGAAGATGTATTTGCAGCCATGAAATTAAAAGATGCCTACTCCTTGGAAGAAAAGTTATGACCAACCTAAACAGCATATTAAAAAGCAGAGACATTTACTTTGCCAACAAAGGTCCATCTAGTCAAAGCTATGATTTTTCCAGTAGTCATGTATGGATGTGAGAGTTTGACCATAAAGAAAGCTGGGTGCTGAAGAATTGATGCCTTTGGACTGTGGTGTTGGAGAAGACTCTTGAGAGTCCCTTCGACTGCAGGGATATCCAACCTGTCAATCCTAAAGGAAATCAGTCCTTAATATTCATTGGAAGGACTGATGCTGAAGCTGAAACTCCAATGCTTTGGCCACCTAATGCAAAGAACTGGCTCATTGGAAAAGACCCTGATGCTGGGAAAGATTGAAGGTGGGAGGAGAAGGGTTCGGCAGAGGATGAGATGATTGGATATCATCACCGACTCAGTGGACATGAGTTTGAGTAGACTCTGGGAGTTGCTGATGGACAAGGAGGCCTGCAGTCCATGGCTCCCATAGATAGGTAACAACTGAGCAACTGAACTGAACTGTGCTGAGAATATAGTTAACTGAGCAGCTTAATTTTCAACTAAGCAATAGTAGATGTCAATTGTTATGTCTTTTCTAATACTCTTCTTCTACATAGTCTGCTAAATATGGGAAAATCTATATATTTAAGAGGTTATAGAGTTTAGATCAGAGAAGGCAATGGCACCCCACTCTAGTACTCTTGCCTGGAAAATCCCATGGACGGAGGATCCTGGTAGGCTGCAGTCCATGGAGTCGCGAAGAGTCGGACACGACTGAACGACTTCACTTTCACTTTTCACTTTCATTTATTGGAGAAGGAAATGGCAACCCACTTCAGTATTCTTGCCTGGAGAATCCCAGGGATGGGGGAGACTGGTGGGCTGCCGTCTTTGGGGTCGCACAGAGTTGCACACGACTGAAGCGACTTAGCAGCAGCAGCAGCAGAGCTTAGATAGCTCAGACATAGGAAATGTAAGAATATTTAATATATGTTGCTACAGAAAGTTGTTAATTTGTGATTAATTAACGTAACTGTAATAAGTGAAAAAGGTTTGCATTGCTGTTTGATGATTATCTGTTCCACAGTGTTAATAAGCAGAATGGGCAACTATGGGCTGAAGTTGCCTACAGAGCAGTTCCCAACCTTTTTGGCACTAGGGACCCTTTTCTTGGAAGTTCATTTTTCCAAGATGGATGATTCAAGTGCCTTACATTCATCATGTACTTTTTTTTCTATTATTATTACAGTACCTTCACCTCATATCATCAAGCATTAGATCCCAGAGGTTGGAACCCCTGGCTAGAGCACTATCCTAGGAGGAGAATGGCCAATTTAAAAATCAGAATTGTCTTAGGGTGGGTGGTGGAGCTCTAACATAAGTGACTGAAAATAAAACACAGAATATGTTCTTATTATTTAACAATACTAATTATTTAAGTATGCCAATTTTATAAAGAGTTTTAGTTGTTGCAAAAACAATGTAGATGTTCCTTATCTCCTCTGTCCTCCCCAACTGCTCTCTATTAAAAGAAAGATATGAATGTGGAGATGGTGGGGGAGTGCTTTTCTTTCCCTTTGGAAGTGGCCTCTATAGCACCAGGAAAGCATAGCGTAGCAGTAAGGGAAAAAAAAAAATTTCCTTTGGAAAATAAATATATATTTTCTTCTTCATTTGAGGTCTCTATCCTTCATCTTAGATTATGCTGTATGGATTCCATTAATGTTCTCAAAACTTCTGTTGTAATGCTGAAAGAGTAGGCTGCTTTGTAAATAAGGACATATGGGATATACACATAGCAATTTGGATGGAGTTACATGGCAAATGGCAGAGAATGGTTAGAACCTAAGTCTCAAGAGCTACTGTTGCCTGAGATTTCTCAGGAAAATATCTTGTACCTTTACATGTTAAAGTGAGTTTGCTTGGGAGAAACCTGGATAGCACAAGTTGGAATATTAATTTTGGCTTCACTTCTTTTTCTCATATTTATGTTTTATCTGTGAATAATATAATGTATATGTTATATAGAACAGTGAATAAGTGATTCTAAGTAGAGTTTCTAAACTGCTTTCTTAGCCTTAAAGATAAATGTCTTTTATGTATATTGTATAATTAAAAGCAAGGAGAGTATGTTCTTTCCTTGATTGAAACAATCACATCTGTGGGTTTATAATCATAATCTCTGTTGCTTTCACTTTATGACAGACGAATTCCATAAGCAAATATCTAGAATAGGAATTTTAATTATAATGTGAGAAATTGAAAGCCAGAAAATAAACAACTAAAATCTAATCTGGAATTAACATTAGGGAAGAAGCACTATATAGGCAGGCATGTAATACTTGTTCAAGTGCTATATATGTTGAAAATTAACTTTATACCTGTAGGATATATCAAGTTGAATATTTAAGATCACCAAAAATGATGTAAGTATCCTTCCATACCATCAAGATCAAAGTATATGTTCAAAAGATATTGGGAAGCCACTGAATGTATCTAAACAGATCAATCATGTGATTAAGGCTGTCACAAAGGAATTTTATCTGAAATCAGTGTGCCCAAAAAAAGTGCCATGAAGTTGTGATTATCTAAACAGCCGATTGAGTGACTTCATTAGAGCAGGACAGTGAGACTGAAAAGGTATTGTTGTTCAGTCACTCACTCCTGTCCAACTATTTGCAACCCAATGGACTTCAGCATGCCAGTCTTCTCTGTCTTTCACTGTCTCCCTGAGTTTGATCAAACTCATGTCCATTGAGTCGGTGATACCATCCAACTATCTCACCCTCTGTCATCCCCTTTTCCTCCTGCCCTCAATCATTCCCAGAATCAGGGTCTTTTCTAATGAGCTTGTTCCTCACATTAAGTGACCAAAGTATTGGAGCTTCATTTTCAGCATCAGTCCTTCCAATGAATATTCAGAGTTGATTTCCCTTAGGATTGACTGCTTTGATGTTTTTGTATCTGATTTCTTCTGTCAAGAGTCTTCTCCAGCACCACCGTTCAAAAGCATCAGTTCTTCAGCACTCAGCCTTCTTTATGGTCCAACTCTCACATCTCACTATTTTTTTTCCTTATGAGTGGTTCTGACCACTTCCTCCTATATGATGTTAAGAACCTCTGTCCATAGTTCTTTGGGCACTCTGTCTATCAGATCTACTCCCTTGAATATTTTGTCACTTCTACTGTATAATCATAAGGGATTTGATTTAGGTCATACCCAGAGAAGGAAATGGCAACCCACTCCATTATTCTTGCCTAGAGAATCCTGTGGACAGAGGAGCCTGGTGGGCTACCATCTGCAGGGTCACACAAAGTCGGACATGACTTAAGTGACTTAGCAGCAATAGCAGCAGCAGCATATCTGAATGACCTCATGGTTTTCCCTACTTTCTTAAATTTAAACACAAAATTTTCAATAAAGTATTCATGATCTAAAAATGTGTAGACTCCATTAAAATTGCCACTTAGAAGCGCCTTTGAAGAAAAATAGAAGTAAAATGTACTGTTTCAAGATAGTGAGGAAGAAGGGATTAATGAATACTGAGCCTCCAGTAGTCATGTATGAATGTGAGAGTTGGACCATAGAGAAAGCTGAGCACCAAAGAATTGATGCTTTTGAGCTGTAGTGTTGAAGACTCTTGAGAATTCCTTGGACTGCAAGATCCAACCTGTCAATCCTAAAGTAAATCAATCCTGAATATTCATTGGAAGGACTGATGCTGAAGCTGAAACTCTAATACTTTGGCCACCTGATGTGAAGAACTGACTCATTGGAAAAAACTCTGATGCTGGGAAAGATTGAAGGTGGGAGGAGAAGGGATGAAACAGGATGAGATGGATGGATGGCATCACCGAACCAATGGACATAAGTTTGAGTAGGCTCTTTGAGTTGGTGATGGACAGGGAAGCCTGGTGTGCTGCAGTCCACGGGGTTGCAAAGAGTCAGACATGACTGAGCAACTTAACTAAACTGAACTGATCCTTACTATATGCCATCCACAGCATGCCACTTACACACATTATATCATCCGTCAATAACAGAAATACAGTCCACAGGAAAAGAAAGAAGTTATGAAGAGGATTAGCAAAAAGGGGCACCATGAGTTTCCAACCCCTAAAATCTCTAGCAGAATTTGGAAATTCAAGAATTAATCATCATGATTCTGGGAAATCTATGAAAAATCTAGAAATGATCATTAAAACATTGAAAGTACATTAAACAACTCATATTTAATCAGAGGAAAATGGTAAGAAAATGCTGGTCCAAATTTTGGTTAAAGTCTGTTACTTTTATTGGGTGTGAAACACACACACACACACACACAAGCAGGTGATAAAGAAAGATGAGTCAATAGAGAGCTAGTGGAATGTCCAAAATAATGCTTTATCATAAAAACCAGAAAGAAAGGAAAAATTGAACAAAAGCAATATATGTTTTAGAGAAAATAAGAAGGAAGAGGATTAAGACTAAGTTTTATATTTTGAAAGTAGAAAGTAATTGGTGATTACTTTTTTTTTTTTTTTTTTTTTTGAGAAAACTGGAACAAATTTATGGTCTTTTGTGAGAAAAGTCAGCAATTTAAAGACTAGGCCAGGATATAGCAGATCTAAATCCAAACATTTTTGAGAAGAAGATCAGAAGATCTTGTTGAAAATGCAATTTGGGAAATTTCTGTGATTGCCGTTGGAAAATACAATCAAGCTGAGGCATTCAAAATGTTTAATTACTGGACTTAGAGAAAATTGGTCCATAGGCAATCTGGAAGGGTTTGAGAGGTGAAGCAGAAGCACAGCAGGAAAATAAACATCAGTAGAAGACTTGCTGAAGCTGAAACTCCAGTACTTTGGCCACCTCACACGAAGAGTTGACTGACTCATTGGAAAAGACTCTGATGCTGGGAGGGATTGGGGACAGGAGGAGAAGGGGACAACAGAGGATAAGATGACTGGATGGCATCACCGACTCGATGGACATGAGTTTGAGTGAACTCTGGGAGTTGGTGATGGACAGGGAGGCCTGGCGTGCTGCGATTCATGGGGTCGCAATGAGTCGGACACAACTGAGTGATTGCACTGAACTGAACTGAGAAGACTCTTGAGGATCCCTTGGACAACAGAAAATTAAAACAGTCCATCCTGAAATAAATCAGTCCTGAATATTCATTTGAAGGACTGATGCTGAAGCTGAAGCTCCAATCCTTTGGCCACCTAATGCCAAGAAGCAACTGATTGGAAAGACCTTGATGCNATTGCACTGAACTGAACTGAGAAGACTCTTGAGGATCCCTTGGACAACAGAAAATTAAAACAGTCCATCCTGAAATAAATCAGTCCTGAATATTCATTTGAAGGACTGATGCTGAAGCTGAAGCTCCAATCCTTTGGCCACCTAATGCCAAGAAGCAACTGATTGGAAAGACCTTGATGCTGAGAAAGATTGTGGGCAAGGGGTAGGGGAGTAGGGGGTAACAGAGGATGAGATGTTTGGATGGAGTCATTGACTCAATGGACATGAGTTTGAGCAAACTCCAGGAGATAATAAAGGACAGGGAAGCCTAGGGTGCTGCAGTCCATCAGGTTGCCAAGAGTCAGACATGACTTAGCAACTGAATAACAACATTTATGAGATGAAGACTTCTGAATAACCTCACTCAGTAAGATTTAAAAAAAGATGAGTGAATGATCATGATCATTACAGAACTCTGATATTGCAAATCTGGGTTCTGTGTTTAAAAAAGAACCATTGTCTTGTTGCAGGAAAGAAACAGTGTCTTGCTGGGTAATATCTTGTGTTCCCTGTAGCCCTGGACCTCAGCAAAGTACCTGGCACAATATACAGTCTTTAAATGAAGCAGGAGTTCAGGAAATGAATGAAAAAGTCATGAGTTTTGAACAGAAGCATGAAATGACTAGGATGATATTTTAGAAAGGTCACTCTGTCTGATAAGGAATTGCTCTGGGAGTAATTGTAAACAGCCAGGCTCTTGCAGAAACATAGATGACAGCTGTAGAAGAAATTGACCATGATTATTTAAATGGGGATAAAGATAAAGGGATAAATTTGAGAGATGTTTGAATTGATGAATCATCAGAACTTGGCTACCAGAAGTATGAGGTGAGTGAGGGAGGAGGCTGGGATGCTGCTCAGGTTTCTGGCTTGAGCAGTAGGATGAAATTTGATATCAACAACTAAATGAAGAGAATTTAAAAGGGATTAATTGGGAGATGGGTGATGACATGATAATGAGTTTAAATTGCATTATATTTGTTATATTTGGTATCTCTGTTGACCATCCAAGTAAAGATGATCAGTAAGCAGATCTGAGAAAAGAGATTTGGACCTGCAACATTGAGATATGGGCTTTATCAGCATGTGCTTAGACATGTTTATTAAAACCATGGAGAGAAATAAAATTGCCAACAAGAAATATATATAAGAAGAAAATAGAAGGAAAGATAGATGTCTGAGGAATTTCAACACTAAAGAATGGGCAAAGGAGCTCACAGAAGAAACCTAGGTAAGGAGTAGAGATGAAATAAGAGGGGTATAGTGCTGCTGAAGGAAGAACTAAGGGTGACACAGTTGAATAAAAGTCAAGATCAGAACTAAAATTTATGGATATTTCAAATTACTTTTAATTAGGCCACTGACCTTGATGAAGGACATTTCAAGGGAGGAAAGTGGGAGGGAGTCATCTGCAGTGTTAAGAAGTGGGTGGAAACTGAATTCTTGGAGCTAGCTAGTATGTTAGGGAAGTGAGACAAGGTTGAGGAGAGTGATGTAAGATTCAAATAGAAGCCAAGAGTTCAAGATCCTTTTCAAAAATTTGGTTTTGGATGATGAAACAGGGCTATAAGTTTACACTGTTATATTACAGTCCCCAGACTTCCCCCCAAAGTGATGCTTGGTATATGGAGTGACTGTGGATAAAGGCCAGGTTCCAAGCACTAACTGTGTGTGTTTTTTGTTTTTGTTTTTTTGGTTTACAATGTTATTCAGAGTTGTGAACAGGAAAGAGAAGAAGCATTATTGTGTGTCATTTTTTCTAAAAGCAGGCAAATCCCAGTTATACCATAATTCCTCCTATCACGTCATTAATTTCTCATTTTCCTTATATTCCTGCTATTCAAAGCAGGCCAGAATATTTTGTCTTTCCTCCACCTAAGTTATCACATAAGTTTTTAAAAGTACTCTTTTCATAGAATTTTGAACTACACAGTTTACCAAAGTTAATTATGTAGCTTATAAGAATTTAGAAGTGTCAAAATGTTTTATACTTTAAATGATTCATCTTCCTTCAGGATAAAATATATATATTATCAAATAGTAGTACTAACAATATTTGACAACAAAGTCCCATATCTATATGTATTTCTTTATCATACCAATATTTATCCATCTATCTACATGTATGTATTTATACACACTTTCCATACTTGGTATTTTATAAGCAAATATGCATAAATGTAACTTTGGCTGATATATTATCCCTTGTAAAGATTCTATTCAATACACTGTAGCCATTATATCTCTCTTGACTCTGATATTAATATTTGTATAAAATAGCACCTTCAGTAAATTTTAGCTCCATGAAAATTAATACCAGAATTAAATAAAACTGAATTCTAGATTTGTTATATGAAACAAACTGCTGATAAAACATTCTATGTAGGTCTATAGCCTATTCCCTTTCTGCACTGTCTTGGCACTTTCCACTTGAGAAAATGGCAATATGGTTAGAGGCATTCAATTTTTACTTTTACATTCATCCTTCACATCAGTGCAGATTCAGGCATCTTGCCATACTTTCAAATCTTCAAAAGCTATATTTATTTTTTAAAATATAAGAATGAATATACAAACCTAGGGAATGATTTAAATATACATAATATAACATTTTGATTTTGTTTGTCAAATTTGTTCTATTGTGAACATAGGGAGTTAAAGAGACTTTAAAAACCAAAACGAAAATGAAAATAAAACAAAGTATTAGCTTTATGATGGTGCTCAGCATTCTTTACTTGGAAAAAAAATTCTGACCTCTGCTTTATTCATGTTGCTATTCTAAATACTTTGTAGCAAGTGTTAGATATGACCCCTATTCTTAAGACACATATTCTTCAAAGTGACAGAGGAAATTCTCAAAGCAATACATCAGCAAAACATTAGTTGGCATTATTTTTAATTGTTAAAAGCATATGTTTAGAATAGAACATAGGACTCCACTGTGGTTCAGATGGTAAAGAAGCTGCCTGCAATGTAGGATTTGGTCGCTGGGTCAGCAAGATCTCCTACAGAAGGGAATGGCTACCCAATCCAGTATTCTTGGCTGGAGAATTCCATGGAAAGAGGAACCTGGTGTGCTGTATAGTCCATGGTGTCAGAGAGTCAAACAAAATTGAGAGATTAACACTCACTTTTTCACAGGAGTCCAGATATATTCTAATCAAATACAATCTTCATAGATCTTATTTTTATCAGCACACTTAGCATCTTCCTTCTCTAAAACCCATTAATCCATTGGGAACAAAGACTTGTTCTCATTGATTATTGTTTGCAAGTTCCTAGCACATAAAATAAGCTCAAAAAACTTCTGTTGGTGATTTTTGTTACTTTAACATAAATTATTAAGGACTTCCCAGGTGGCTCGGTGGTAAAGATTTCACCTGCCAATGCAGGAGACATAGAAAATTCAAGTTCAGTCTCTTGGTCAGGAAGATCCCCTGGAGGAAGAAAAGACAATCCATTCCAGTATTCTTGCCTGGAAGACTCCATGGACAAAGGAGCCTGGTGGGTACAGTCCATGGGCTCACAAAGAGTTGAAGGTGACTGAGAACGCACACATGCACAACATAAATTATTATTTCTGTGGTTATGGATGCAACTTTATCATGCATTCTGATTACAGTATTGACTCATATTCAACATTATCAACTCAAACTTCCATATTTTTTTTTCTTCTTTGTTTTGAAAGCTATGATTTCTCCCTCATGTATTGATACTGTTTTGCAGAAGACAGGGAGGCTCTCATGAGGAAAAGCATGGGATTACAAACCAAGAAGACTGTAAAGTAAGATAATAAGTTGCTGTAAGTAGGCTGAGTTCATCAGTGAAGAGAGATGAAGACAAAATGAATTAGACACAGGAGAATTAATTTCAAAATTAGGATCAAAAAATGAGGATTGTTGTTAGAAGGAGTCTTACATTTGAAATACTTGCTTGGAAAATTCTAAAGTAGTATATAGACATAGTGTGATTGGAATAGCATTCTAAGAAGGCAGTGATAATTATAGTATCAAGAGAATTTCAAAGACTGGAATTCATTTTTCAATGACAGGTGAAGAAATGGATCTATCCATTGAGGGCAGGAGAAAAGGGACTGATAGAGAAGGGGTTGATAGAGATTGGATGGCATCATTGACTAAATGGTCATGAGTTTGAACAAACTCCCAGAGATAGTGAAGGACAGGGAAGTCTGGTTGGTGCAGTCCATGGAGTTGCAAAGAGTTGGACATGACAGTGACTGAAAACAGTAGCTCTACCATCCATGGGAGGAAAACTTTGCAATCTCACAAGACAACATATAGTTGAATGATGATTATACCACATGCATTTGAGTTAGTAGCAATCTCCTCCCAAAGTGAAAAAAAGCTAATGGTGATTATCATCTTTTGTGAAAATTTTAACAAACAAACTCAAGGTGGTAAAGTCTGTACTTGAAAAAAGCATTTCACCCTTTCCTACCAAGTCAAATTTTACAAATTCCTACAGAAATGTCACACAAGGTATCTCAGAGTACAAAATTATTATTAATCTTCTTTCATAATGATAAAAGAACATTTAAATTGTATTTCTATTCTACTTCTAAAATTTTTAAATCTTTAGATTTTTAAAAATCAAAGTTACTAAAATCTTTGAGAAAGAAATTAGACCAAAGTCAGTCTTAAATATTTTTAATGTTTAATAAGAAAATAGTTATTTTTCTTTATCTATTAATAGAGAAATATTTGTTTTAATAACTTTACATACTGTATTTGAAGAAGAGCTAACGTATTCAAATAGAGAGTTCAATTAATTTTTTCAATATAATGCATGTTTCTTTAGGTACGTTTTCTTCTGTAGATCTTAAGTTGGGAAAATTTTTAAATATGAAGTATAACTCAAGAAGCTTGGTTAGTTTACCTTTAGTTCTATGATTCTTTTCTTTGTTACATATGTGAGTACAAAATAAAAATAAAGTTGGCCCAAGGTGTCCTATAGGCTGTCAAATGAAGTTAATTTAGAATGTCATTTTTTGTTATTCCAATTATTTTAATTATTTGCACAATTTTAAATAGGCAAATAAACGTTTTAGAAGCTGGGGAAAAAAACCTCTCTCTCTAGCTCTGATATCCTGATAGGAGTAGCATATAGAGGTATTATGAATTATTATTCATAATAATATTCATAATAATATCCATTATTATTATGAATTATTATTATTGTGAATAAGCCATAGTTCATTTTTTTTGTATTGGCTATATTTTACTTTATTTGAAGAACCTTTCCTCCCAATTTCAGACAAAACAATGAGCTATAGGTCTATAAATCATCATTCAGGAATAAAACTGCAAATACCTACATCCATGAATTTCATGAAAGACTACAAAGAGAGTTACACAATGTTTTGTTATTTGTACACACTAACAAGTTTTCACAACCTAACATCAAGATTAAGCAAGAATTATCACAATGGCAACTTAAAATTATATAAAATTCCGCTTGGAATTAAGGCCCCCCAAAGCCAGCAAATGACACAAACAAGCCTTAGATGTCAATATAAGGCAAAAATGTACGATAAGTAGTACCTTACTGTGTACATTACTTTAGGGGTCAATTATGATGGCAACCCACTCCAGTATCCTTGCCTGGAAAATCCCATGGACAGAGAAGCCTGGTAGGCTACAGTCCATGGGGTCGCAGAGTCGGACATGACTGAGTGACTTCACTTTCACTTACAAATCTTAATGGTAAAAAACAAAAGTTTATTTATGAAAACTACAAATGCAACTATTTAATGCATTTGCTTCCTTCAGTTCAGTTCAGTTCAGTTCAGTCGTTCAGTCGTGTCCAACTCTGCGACCCCAAGAATCGAAGCATGCCAGGCCTCCCTGTCCNTTGGCTCCATCCCTTCATTCTTTCTGGAGTTATTTCTCCACTGATCTCCAGTAGCATTTGGGCACCTACCAACCTGGGGGGTTCCTCTTTTGGTATCCTATCATTTTGCCTTTTCATACTGTTCATGGCGTTCTCAAGGCAAGAATACTGAAGTGGCTTGCCATTCCCTGGCCTGTAATTCTGATGCAGGTCATAGCACTGACATTTCTCTGTTATTCTTTTGTTTTATATTTCCATTTTCATGATTAAGTTGGGGGAATCTGCAGTATTATAAGACAGATAAGATTACACTTAAAACGTGCTGACTTTATGATACGCAAATGATATTAAGGCCTTAAAAAAAGATATAAGCAGGACAAGATATAACTTGAAGGCACTATTGATTTGTGACTTTGGATTTACAGAGTGAAATACAGTAGTATCAGTTATCTCTAATTTTTAATTTTTTAATTTAATCCTTAAATTTCTCCTTTTCTCCAGATAGTTTTCCACCTTTAAAAATGTCCAGTCAGCTTCCATTCATAATATTGAATATGAAACAAATCAAATCTTTCTCTATGCTCTTTTCCTCCTTTTCTGCCTTCTCCTACATTTTAGATTTTTAAAAAATTAGTCTGCACACTCTATTTCTACATCTTTATCCCCCACCTTGTTCTGGCTCCTCACTTTATTATTGGATTAAGACTGACTTTGCAGAATCACTAGTTATTCTGAGATTTCCAGATGTAGTGATTTCCACACATTTCTCACCTTCTTAGAACTCTGTGAAATAGGGGATATTCTTGGGAATCTCTTCTCATTAACACATTTTTGTTTGTTTGTTTTTTTACTTCAGTGATGCTATTTTTAACTTGTCGTATCCCTCTCTAATTAGAGTTCTGCAGTGTTGTTTATTTTTTTGCCTCATCTTGTAGGTCCCTCCCTCTCCCAGTTCTAGACTCTTCCCACCTATATGCTCTCATTCTCTTGATGTTAGCTCTCACACCTCTATAAAAATGATACTTAAATCCCTAGCTCTATCTGTACTTACTGCTTGCTTTGGGCACATATTTTCCACTTTCTTTTTGGTTATCCTATCATCTCATACTGAACTTAAAAAAAAAAAAAGCATCTTTCCTTTTCCCCCAATCTTTATCTCCTATTCTTAATTAATAATATATTCATGCATCTATTCAACCTCTTTATAATATTAATATTATCTCTAATTCCTCTCCTTTTCATCCTCTATATCCAGTCAGTTACTAGGTCTTGTCACATAACTGAAACTTTTTTCATATTGTATAAAAACTTTTTCTCTTTTCATGGTAATAAACTATTCCTGGGACTTTAGGCAGAGAAAGGACTGTTTTATATATACAATCTAGGAAGACAGAATTCCTTCAAGACCTTACTTTTTGTAATAACCCAGGATGCTGTCCTGACACAATGTTCAGCAAAATGTGAAAGAACAATGCCTTTAGAATCAGGCCAGGAGTGGAGTGTTAGAAAGAGTCCTAATACATAGATCTTGCTATTAAAAACAGTCATAATATTGATTTTGTATGGCAAGTAAACTTATTTGTCCCTGTGGGAAGTTTTCAGTAATAAATATACAAATCTACCTCACCTATTTTTTGAGGGCAGGAGGATAAGGTGGTGACAGAGAGTTGGATGGCATCATTGACTCAGTGAACATGAGTTTGAGCAAACTCCGGGAGATAGTGAAGGACAGGGAAGTCTGGCATGCTGCAGTCCATGGGGTCACAAAGAATTGGCCACAATTGAGTGACTGAACAGCAATAACAACCTCACCTATGCCCTTATATATGTAGTGTTCTAACGAGTGTAGAAATTGTGCAGCAATACATGATAGCACTATGTGGATCTCCATTCTTCAAATTCTGCTCCTATAGCTATGTAATATTGGTAATATACTTAATTACTTTAAACTTCAGATTCATGACCTAACAAATGTTACTAACACTACTATCTCTTCCAGAGTTTTTAGCAAGGAAAATAAAGAAAATATGTGTGTGTGTGTGTGTGTGTGTGTGTGTGTGTGTGTATAAATTAACAACTTCAAATTTACCTCAATTTTTCTCCATCTACTATTCCAATAGTACAAGATGCCAGATTGTGGAGGTTCTTACACTAATGTAAAGAAAAAAAGAAAATACTGTTGCTTTTAACAGCTTACTATATATCATTAAAATTTTCTCTCTGAAAATATTTCATTGAGGACATTAAAAAAATAGGAGATCATTTGTCCTATTTTTCTAATAACTAAAGGTATAGTCCAGAGCCTAAGGTTTATACTGAAAGTTAGTTAGTAATTTGGACAAAATGATGAAGAAGCTTTAAACACACTACAAGAAAGTATATTGGTTTTTTCATTTCTATGTTATGATTATATTTTATTATTCTCTTATTTTAAGGTCAGCAAACTACAGGTCATGGGCCTTATCCAGCCTATGTGCTGATTTGGTAAATAAAGTTTTATTGGCACGCAGCCACACACATTTATATATGCATTATCTAGACTGTTTTCCCACTGCAATGGTAGAATTAAATAGTTGTCACAGAGAACTGTTAGTTCACTAAGCATAGAATATTTACTATCTGGCCCTTATCCTAGATCCCTACCTTTTTGATTACTTTAAAAATATTAATTCACTTGAACTTCCATTTTTCTCAATTTTATACATAAGAAAAACAAAGACTGCAGCATTAATCTGAAGTATGATGAGTCTTATTTTTTCCTTCCAAAGTATAACTTATAGATCAACAAAGGAAAGCTGCATTAAAAATGAAGAAACATGTATACCCATGGCTGATTCATGTTGCTATATGGCAAAAAGCATCACAATATTGTAGAGTAATTATCCTCCAATTAAAATAAAATAATTTTAAAAAAATAATGAAAAGCTAATTTCTACATGCTGCTGTAAACATGTACAATGCCTAATTGTTGTTTTTTTTAAACGAAACAATGCTGATAAAAACCACTTAGGAAAGAGCAGCCGGTTTGTTTTTATCAGATTTGTATTAGAATTTCCTAGAAAATGTTTCCTGTAAGAAACTTTTCAACAACTGATCTTTTCCTTTCTTTTAATATTAAAAAGGGATAGTTGGGGAAATGTCCATTTAATAGTCAGAAGAGCCACGAATTTGATGACACAGTGATGGAATTAGTTGCCTAGTGGAAATTATTTTTGATTGAAATTCAAGGAATTCTTGATTACCTATTGTGTTCATAGTAATTGAAACCATACTTTTCACATGGGAAAACAATTCCTATTTTGCAAGATTTAACAAAATAATGTATGTTAAAAGCTTGGTGAATAATAGTCTCTCAGTGGTAGCTATTATATTTACTATAAATATTAAGTTTATTAAATAAAATGTTTCAAATTAATTCAACATATCCTTCAAAAAGTCTACTTAATACTCAATTCCCCATCTGTTTGTTTTGAATTATTTAGCAGTTCCTTCTGTGTGCTACTTCTCATTTTTAAAAATGAATACAAATTTAACACTCCTCAACTTTTTCTTATCTGTAACTTAAAAGAATTCTGCCAAAGAGATTTATAATTTAAAGTCTAGTCGTCTGGTATCATTTGGGTGTGTAGATACACCTAAAGGTATAATTAGTTTGGGAGCAAGGATATACACAGCAAGATGGAAGAGATTTAGTGTTTTTTTTGCTTTTTTTAAAATTTAATTTTATTATTATTATTATTTTACTTTACAGTATTGTATTGGTTTTGCCATACATCAACATAAATCCGCCATGGGTGTACACATGTTCCCAATCCTGAAACCCCCTCCCACCTACCTCCCCATACCATCCCTCTGGGTCATCCCAGTGCACCAGCCCCAAGTATCCTGTATCCTGCATCAAACCTAGACTGATTTAATTTTTATCAGGATTTTCAATTTCCTAAATATCAACAGTCAGGAATTACACCTCAATAATATGCACATCCTCCAAGAAGTTTGCTGTCATTTAATACATTATTTGTAGTGTATTTTAGAGTCGAGTCATGAAATTTAAGTATTCTTATTATTAGCTATGAACAGTTAAGAGATATTTTGTGATTCAACATAAAAAAATCTTCAAAGTTAAATAAAATTGGTAGTAGAAATAAAATCTATTTTTAAAAGAATAAATTGATTACAAAAGTAGCACCTCCACTGATATGAAACTAAATGTACAAAGTACAACAAGATGGATATTGGCTAGATTATAAAAGATATTCATAGGCAAGTATAGTTCAATGCAATCTAGTTAATGTTCCTGCTCCTGTTATAAAGACTCATCTGAGCTGGAAATATAAATTTACATAAAGTCACTCTTGTTCTTGGAGTAAATATAAGAACTTTGAGGTTTAGAATTTAGTCTGTATTTCTAAAATCTAAGAGGTCCCTAGGTCAATGGTACCCACTGGAGAAGAGTGGAGAAACAGCTCCAGAAAGAAAGAAGAGGGTGAGCCAAAGTGAAAACAATGCCCAGCTGTGTTGATGGAAGTAAAATACGATGCTGTAAAAACAATACAGCATAGGAACTGGGAATGTTAGGTTCATAAATCAAGATAAATTCATTTCAGTTCAGTTCAGTTGCTTAGTCATGTCCGACTCTTTGCGACTCATGGACTGCAGCATGCTAGGCTTCCCTGTCACCGACTCCCAGAGCGTGCTCAAACTCAAGTGCATCCAGTCAGTGATGCTGTCCAACCATCTCATCCTCTGTGGTCCCCTTTTCCTCCTATCTTCAATCTGTCTCAGCATCAGAGTCTTTTCTAATTTGTCAGTTCTTCACATCAGGAGACCAACTGTTGGAGCTTCTGCTTCTGTAAGTGGTCAAACAGGAGAGGGCAAGAATGAACATTGACATTTTAGGAATCAGTGAACTAAAATGGACTGGAATGGGTGAATTTAATGCAGATGACCATTATATCTACTACTGTGGGCAAGAATCCTTTAGAAGAAATAGAGTAGCCCTGGTAGTCAACAAAAGAGTGTGAAATGCAGTACTTCGGTGCAATCTCATAAAGGAGAGAATGATCTCTTCATTTTCAAGGCACCCATTCGGTGTCACAGTAATCCAAGCCTATGCCTCAACCACTAATTCTGAAGAAGCTGAAGTTGAACAGTTCTATGAAGACCTACAAGACCTTCTAGAACTAACACCCCCAAAAGATGTCCTTTTCATTGTATGGGACTGGAAGGCAAAAGCAGGAAGTCGAGAGATACCTGGAGTAACAGGCAGGTTTGGCCTTGGAGCACAAAATGAAGTAGGGCAAAGGCTAGCAGAGTTTTGCCAAGGAATGAACTGGTCATGGCAAACACCCTCTTCCAAGAACACAAAAGACAACTCTACAAGTGGACATCACCAGATGGTCAATACTGAAATCAGATTGACTACATTCTTTGCAGCCAAAGATGGAGACTATCTACATAGTCAGCAAAAACAAGACCAAGAGCTGACTGTAAGTCAGATTGTGAACTCACTGCCAAACTCAGACTTAAATTGAAGAAAGTAGAGAAAACTAATAGGCCATTATGATATGACACAAATAAAATCTCTTATGATTATACAGTGGAAGTGACAAATAGAGTCATGAGATTAGATCTGATAGAGTGGCTGAAGAGCTATGGATGGAAGTTTGTGACATTGTACAGGAGGTGGTGACCAAGATCATCACCAAGAAAATGAAGTGCAAAAAGGCAAAATGGTTCTCTGAGGAGGCCTTACAAAGAGCTGAGAAAATGAGAGAAGCAAAAGGCAAAGGAGAAAAGGAAAGATATATCCGTCCAAATGCAGAGTTCTAAAGAATAGCAAGAGAGATAAGAATGCCATTCTCAGTGATCAAAGCCAAGAAACAGAGGATAACAATAGAATGAGAAGGACTAGAGATCTCTTCAAGAAAATTAAAGATACCAAGGTAACATTTCATGCAAAGACAGGCAAAATAAAAGACAGAAACAGTATGGACCTAACAGAAGCAGAAGAGACTAAGAAGAGGTGCCAAGAATACACAGAAGAACTGTACAAAAATGATCTTCATGACCCAGATAACCACGATGGTGTGATCACTCACCTAGAGCCAGACATCTTGGAATGTGAAGTCAAGTGGGCCTTAGGAAGCATCATTATGAACAAAGTTAGTGGAGGTGATGCAATTCCAGTTGAGCTATTTCAAGTCCTAATGGCTGATGTTGTGAAAGTGCTGCACTCAATATGCCAGCAAATTTGGAAATCTCATCAGTGGCCACAGGACTGGCAAAGGTCAGTTTTCACTCCAATCCCAAAATAGGAAATGTCAAAAAAATGTTCAAACTCCTGCACAGTTGCACTCATCTTACATGCTAGCAAAGTAATGCTGAAAATTCTCGAAGCTAGGCTTCAACAGTATGTGAACCCAGAACTTCCAGATGTTCAAGCTGGATTAAGAAAAGGCAGAGGAACCAGAGATCAAATTTCCAGCACCCACTGGATCATAGAAAAGCCAGAGAATTCTGGAAGAACATCTACTTCTGCTTCATTGACTATGCCAAAACCTTTGACTGTGTGGATCACAACAAATTGTGGAAGCTTCTTATAAGATGCTAATACCAGACCACCTTACTTATCTCCTGAGAAGCCTGTGTGCAGGTTAAGAAGCAACAGTTAGAACCAGACAAGAAACAGACTGGTTCCAAATTGGGAAAGGAGTACATCAAGGCTGTATATGTCACCTTGATTTTTTAACTTACATGCAGAGTACATCGTGCAAAATGCCAGACTAGATGAAGCACAAGCTGGAATCAAGATTCCTAGGAGAAATATCAGTAACCTCAGATGTGCAGATGACATCACCCATATGGCAGAAAGCAAGAAGGAACTAAAGAGCCTCTTGATGAAAGTGAAAGAGGAAAGTGAAAAAGCTGGCTTAAAAGTCAATATTCAAAAAATGATCTTGGCATCCAGTCCCATCACTTCATGACAAATAGATGGGGAAACAATGGAAACGGTGACAGACTTTATTTTCTTGGACTCTAAAATCACTGCATATGATGACTGCAGCCATGAAATTAAAAGATGCTTGCTCCTTGGAAAAAAGCTAAGCCAAACCTAGACAGCATATTAAAAGCAAAGACCTTACTTTACCTACAAAAGTTCATATATTCAAAGCTATGGTTTTTCCAGTAAGTCATGTATGGATGTGAGAACTGGACCATAAAGAAAGTTGAGTGCCAAAGAATTGATGCCTTTGAACTGTGGTGCTGGAGAAGACTCTTGAGAGTCCCTTGGACAGCAAGAAGATCAAGCCTAAAGGAAATCAGTCCTGAATATTCATTAGAAGGACTGAAGCTGAAGCTAAAGCTCCAATCCTTTGGCCACCTGATGCAAAGAACTGACTCACTGGAAAAACTCTGATGCTGGGAAAGATTGAAGGCAGGAGGAGAAGAGGACAACAGAGGCTGAAATGGTTGGAGGGCAGCACCGACTCAATGGACATGAGTTTTAGTGGGCTCTCGAGTTGGTTATGGTAGGAAAGGCTACCATCCGTGGGGTTGCAAAGAGTCAGACACAACTGAGTGACTGAACTTAGCTGAACTGAACTGAAGATCTTTTGGATCATGTATGTGCCTTTTGAAAAAAGGCAATATGTAGTCCATATTTTATATTGTGTTCTAGACAATGGCCCTACAAAACTACCATCTTCTTTGTAGATGGTAGCTCAGTACAGGGATGGGGAAGAAATATTCTGCAATCTATTATGCAAAGAGCGCTGCTCACTGGAACAATCAGTTTATTCAAGTACCTGGAAACAAATATGGGATATTTATACATAGTGAATATACATAGCCTAAGATAAAAACTATAGTTGGACAATATGACCGTGAGAAACTTCATATTTTCATATTTCAGTTTGTGTAATAAAAGGAGAAAGAATCATCTGAATGATTAGGCTTTAAATTTCAGGGCCATTAGGGATCTGTTATGTTTGAGATGAAATATCTAAAACATTAGCCAAGAATTTATTTAGTTGTCAGTACTGTGGGAAACTATAATATGGTCCTGGGATATCCAACATAGACAATGAAATTCAAAATAGTTTCTCATGCTTGTCTTTGTTTCATATTTTTATAGACTGTATTTTAGAGGAAAACAAAATCAAGCCTCATTTTAAAGTCCACCTGAAAATTCCATGAATTAAAATAGGACTTTAGGGAAATGTCAAGGCACTCTACTCAAGACTCTTGTTTTGGTATGAGGTTCAGAGCTTATTGAATTAAGACATGATGTGTTTCCTGGAATGATCCATTGCACTAAAGGGTAGGCTTTCTTTTTTTTTAAGAATTTTATGGAAGGATTACAGAAGTCTACTTTTTTAAATGAAAATGTATGACTCATTAATGAATCAGGCTTTGTCTTACACTAAACTGTAATCACATACCCACTTATTAGGTTGCTTCTGTTGGTAAGAACTGTCTCATCCATAAGCAGCTAAAAGTGGAAGTCAAGCATGAAAATAAATTGGATGCAAAACAAACTCAAGATCTTGAAATGTAAATGATCACTAAAAGGAATGATAATCTTGGGACATAAGTGTTAGGTAAAAGACGACCAGGACACCAAAAAAGTGTCTAATAGGCTTTAATGGCGAAGCGCTCCCGGGTGGGGTTCCCGGACCCAAACGGGGCAGGTCGAGTAAGTCAGCACCCTGACTGTGTTAGGAGTTTGTTTATATATGCACGTTGCGAGGGATGGCCAGGTTAATGGATGGGAGTTTGGATAGGTTGCTGGGTCGAGGCATGGGGGCTGATAGGTTTTTCTGTGCGGCTGGGGCGGGGCGGCTTTAGCTGGCAAAGTGTGCTGTCATTGGTCCCCTGGGGTCTGGGAGGCTCCTTCCATTAGGGACTCCCCCCCCCCCCCCCCCCCCCCCCAGCAGGGAGGG
>SJYA01000754.1:334525-544100 GCA_006410615.1 Neotragus moschatus | reverse complement strand
CCCCCCCCCCCCCCCACCGGCAGAAGAGGGAAGGGGCGGCCGTTATGGCCCCGGGGTCCAGCCTTACAATAAGTAATGACTGTACTAGGTCTCTTAAGCTATCTTTGAATAGAGAGGTAAAGTGCTAGGAACAGGCAAATCCACAGCCATGTCTGGGACAAAGGGTCTCAGATGAGACAAAAGGATGAAGTCAGATGTGGAGAAATATTTTTGTAAGCCACCAGAAGACACACTAACACTGCACTCACACATGGGTCTCTATTTTATTGGGCGTCTGTCTTGATCATTCAAAATAGAAAATGTAAACCTTAGCTCAGACTGGGCCATTGCACATGGCCCCAGTCCTATGCTGAGCATGTGTCAGAGACTCCTGGGTAAACATTCCTCTCCTTTCCTAAGGGCCCCATTGGAGACAAGTGCCCCACCACAATATATTAGGAACAACTTAACTGTAGCATGAATTTTGTTTGTTTGTTTACTATTTTATGTGGAATAAGGGGATAGTTGGCCATTGTTATTTTTCTTTCCATTTTATTTTTCTACAAAATTAGTTACCAAACTGAAGTACTGGAACAAGAGTGCCCAAAGCCACACCATTAGGTGAATAAAGCAGCATAAAAGGCCATATGTTTCATTATGTCTGTGTGTGCAGTGTGTCTTCTCAATTGTTCTCTATTACAGTCAGAGTGGATCCTTATTGACTTATTTAATATCTACTTATATTTTGGTTCCTTCACCTGATTGCACATCCTCTTAGGAGAACAGAACAGCCTTCCCTTAGAGAAGAAGCGTTAAGTGATCAGAGTAACTAATCTTCAGAAACCAAGTGCTCTCATTTCTATTCTCTTCTTTCTACTGGTTTTCATTAGTCATCTTGGGAGGTTAAATTTTCTTTAGAATACAAATTGGATGTAGTTTTGCCTTGTCACTTAAAAAATTGTTAATCTTGGAAGTTAAATTTTGTGACAAAACAGCGTTTCAATTGATTTACTTTTCAAATCTGCTATAACAAAATGTGTCTGATTTTCAAGGAAGAGGTCTGTAATTCTCCTGTAAGAAAATATTGAGTAATGAAAGTATGTCTGGAAAAGATTTTTCTCCCCAGCCCCTCACATGATTTTTCTCCTTAATTAAAAAAGATGGGTGGTGGGAGGGGAGGCAGCAGGGGAAGGCATTCTAAACACAAACTCCACTTTTCAGTTGACCAGAGGAAAGCCCATGGCAGCCTTCTCTAACTTACTGAATCCAATGAACATACTTCAGCCCTCACCAGATTTGTTCTCCACAGACTACACACTCGGCCAGTCAGCATCCCTCATTCCAAAGGCCTTTCTTCTTTCTGTCTTCCATCAAGCCATATCCTACTGGATTTTCCTGAGTCTCTTTGTTTCCCTTCAGTTTTCTTTGCTGGTTCGTTTACCTTTGTGTAGTCTTTAAATGTCTGTATTCTTCAGGGCTCTATTGGCATTAGCCACCCTTCTCACTTCCCAACTCTTCTACTGTATAAACTACAGCTAAATCTTTAACAACTCAGGCCACTAAAAATACTCACTACATTTAATCCTGCACGTTAGTTTTCTATTGCTATGTAACATGTTGCCACAATTTTGTGGCTTAAAACAACACTCATCTAGCATTTCACAGTTTTGTAAAACAGAAGTCTAGGTAGAGTTCAATCGGGGCCTCTGCTCAAGGTCTCAAAAAGCTGAAATCTATCTGGAGGCTAAAGCTAAACTCATCTGATCACCATGAGTTTTTCTCCAAGCTTGCTAATGTTGGCAGAGTTTAATTTATTGTAATTATAAGACTGGCATCCCTATATTCTTGATGGCTGTTGACCAGGGCCTGTTCTCAGTTCTTAGAAGCTACCTACGATTTTATGCCACGTGGCCCCCTACCTAGGCCTTCTCATAGTGCCAATCTGATGTCGTTTTAAAGGGTGAACTGATTATGCCAAGCCCGTATTATCTCCCTTTTGGTTTTGATTAACTCAAAGTCAACTCATTAATAATTAAGTAGTAGGAATTGTATCCCATGACATCTACAGCTTCTGCTCTGCATGGGAGAGGAAATTGTGTGTACAAGATATGTACATCAAGGGTTGGGAATGTCAGAGACCGTCATAGAATCCTGCCTATCACACCTAGTTCTGCCATCTATTAGCTGTGTGAATTTAGGCAAGTTATATAATTTCTCTGTACCTTGGTTTTTTCATCTTTAGAGAGGGATAATAAAATAACCTTTGTGGAGTTATTTTGAATATTAATGGGGCTGATATATGTAAAATCTTTAGTTCAGTTCAGTTCAGTTACTCAGTCATGTCTGACTCTTTGTGACCCCCTAGACTGCAACATGTCAAGCTTCCCTGTCCATCACCAACTCCCGGAGCTTGTTCAAACTCATGTGCATTGAGTTGGTGATGCCATCCAACCATCTCATCCTCTGTTGTCCCCTTTTCCTCCTGCCTTCAATCTTTCCCAGCATCAGGGTCTTTTCTAGTGAGTAGTTCTTTGCATCAGGTAGCCAGACTATTGGAGCTTCAGCTTCAACATCAGTTCTTCCGATGAACACCCAGGACTGATCTCCTTTAGGATTGACTGGTTGTATCTCCTCGCAGTCCAAGGAACTCTCGAGTCTTCTCCAACACCACAGTTCAAAAGCGTCAGTTCATCAGTGCTCAGCTTTCTTTATAGCCCAACTGTCACATCTATACGTGACTGCTGGAAAAACCATAGCTTTGACTAGATGGTCCTTTGTTGGCAAAGTAATGTCTCTGCTTTTTAATATCCTGTCTAGGTTGGTCATAACTTTTCTCCCAGTCCTTAGACTTGTGCCTAATACACAGTAAATACCTACAAATTTTCAGCTACCATTATTAATCTATTTCCTCCCTGTAGATATCACACCCACTCCCATAGCTTCAAGATTACTGATATGTAACTTCCAAATTAATATCTCTTATCAAGATCTCCTTTTTGAGCTTTAGACATTTAAAATTTCCTACTTCATATCTCTACTTGGATATCTAATGAACAATAAATTACAGTTTTTAAATCTAAACTTATGATTTCAGTTGCAAATCTTTTCTAGTAATTCTTATCACAGAAAATAGTAAACTTTCATGAAGTTCCTTATACTTTACAACTTTCTCTTCCTTTCCTGCCATTCATTCATTAATTCTTTTTTTTTTTTTTTTTGGATATTCAGCTATGTGCAGAGCATATAATGGCAGAGGATATAAAAGAGATGTCATTAAAAGATAGAGTCTCTTTCCTCATAGAACTTATAATCAAGTTAGGGAGACAGACTATATTCTATCACCCCAAAGTTATTAAAACAAACCCATCTTTCAATATCTTTTGCAAACTCTCAAGTCAAAGCCACGACCTCTCTTTCCTGAACTAGAGCAATACCCCCTCACTGGGTT
Source organism: Neotragus moschatus (assembly GCA_006410615.1). NCBI lineage: Eukaryota > Metazoa > Chordata > Mammalia > Artiodactyla > Bovidae > Neotragus > Neotragus moschatus. The sequence goes on along the minus strand of SJYA01000754.1, from coordinate 540,673 downwards.
CCTACATTGACTCTTCCTCCACTTTTTTCTCCTCCTTATCTTCAAGGAAGCTTTATTACCTCACTCATCTACAGAAGCCCTTTCAATGACCTCCTGTAATACATAATATAAAAACAAATCTTCATAGCCTGGCCTGATCCTGGCTAGGCTCTCCAGCTCAATGCACACATACTCACGCCTCCCTGTCTGTGCTTTAGCCTTATGTTCTTCTTCCCCCTCCTCCACAGTGCCTCATTCCTTCTCACCTCAGCACTTTGCACCTGCCAGTCCTTCAAAATGGCCATTCTTTCCCTTTATTGCTCTGTCTTTGCCTGATAATTCTCAATTTAAATTTTATTTTTCATGAACGTTTCCCCTAATCCCTCCTGAATAGATCAGGATCCTCGTAATTCTCAAAGTACTATATGAACCTTCTTCATGACATTTAATATAGCCTATTTTAATAGTGATGTGCTGATCTGGGCCATTATTTGATTAGTATATGCCATCATTCTGAGCAAGGATTGTTTGAGACAAGATCAAAGGAAGGAGCTTTGGCCACATGAAAAAATAAACTTCACAATTGTGTTTCATTTCTGAGGAAACACGACATAGTTTGTATTTTAAATGTAAAGGCTAATCTCAGAATTGGTCTTTGAAGGGACTTTGCTCCCTGTAAACTGTGTTTGTATTAATTCAGACCAAGCTTACCATTAATAGCTTGGTTCCTTCCTTTGGGAAGGAACACATTCATGATCATGATGGTTATTGAAGACCTGAACAAGAAATGTGGAAAAGTGTCCTATAAATTATTAAACTCAAAACAAGATTTTTGTTGCTGTTATTGTTAGTATTACTGAAATATCAGTTTATCCAAACACTTGAGCTAGGTTGAATTTGATCCGTTTGATTGAACCCAAATACTTGGTTTCCTGTCCCAAATGATTTAGGTCTATTTGTGGTTTTTTCCCCTTAAATTTACGCATGTTGTGTATGTGTGTAATACCATTATGTCTATCAATATGCAGCTATGAAGTAAAGTCCCCCTCTTTTGGTGCCAGTGACCAGATTGTGGAAAACAGTTTTTCCACAGGTCAGGGTTGGGGGATGATTTCAGGATGATTCAAGTGCATCACATTCACTGTGCCAATGATAATGTGTATTATCAGCTGTTCCCCGGGGCTAGCATTACTGCTTCAGCTCTACCTCAGATCATCAGGCATTAGATTCCCCTAAGGAATCTAATCACCTAAATCCCCTGCATCCACAGTTCACAGTAGGGTTGTACTACTATGAGAATCCAATGCCACCATCTGGCAGGAGGACAGATCTCAGGTAACGTGAGTGATGGGGAGTAACTGTAAATACAGATGAAGTTTCACTCACTCCCCTGCCTCTCACCTCCTGGTCTTGGCCCAGTTCCTAACAGGTCATAGACCAGTACCAGTCTGTTGCCCAGGGTTTGGGGACCCCTGCATATGTGTACATACATTTTGAACGAACACACACACACACACACACACATATCATGTATATAGGGTATATATGGTATATACACATTCTTCCTAAGGTATATTTTGGTCTAGGGTTCAGTATCATAAAATTGGACACATTCAGCAGTGATGTTATTATAATTTTATTTAAAATGTTACTTTTAATAAGCTTCAATAGTGCTGAATAAGATCATACTTGGGATATAACCCATCATATGCTTTATGAACAGTAAAATAAGTATGAAAAGTAAAACAAGTTCCTTTAGCTTAAAAGCATTTATGGATTTTCAGAATACACTTTACAAGTATTCTAAAACACTAGTGGTCAAAGCAATAAACAAAAACTTCTGGAGGATGAAAATGCTACTATTCTTTATAGAAAATATAAAAATCATCGCTAAAAGTAAAAACATCTTTATCTTCAAGCTAACCGACTGTAGCTTCATAATTATTGATTTTTAGATATCTGCTTTGGATTATTTCTGAAGCAAAACTTGAAAAAATTTAAGGGAAGCTGTTTACTTGGGGGATATGTATGTCTATTTTAGTTTTATAGTATGTTTAATAGAAATTTATTTATTTTAATTGGAGGTTAATTACTTTACCATATTGTATTGGTTTTGCCATACATCAACATGAATCCACCACAGGTATACACGTGTTCCCCATCCTGAACCCCCCTCCCTCCTCCCTCCCCATACCATCACTCTGGGTCTTCCCAGTGCACCAGCCCCAAGCATCCAGTATCATGCATCGAACCTGGACTGGCGATTCATTTCATATATGATATTATACATGTCTCAGTGCCATTCTCCCAAATCATCCCATCCTCTCCCTGTCCCACAGAGTCCAAAAGACTGGTCTATACATCTGTGTCTCTTTTGCTGTCTTGCATACAAGGTTATCGTTACCATCTTTCTAAATTCCATATATATGCATTAGTATACTGTATTGGTGTTTTTCTTTCTGACTTACTTCACTCTGTATAATAGGCTCCAGTTTCATCCACCTCATTAGAACTGATTCAAATGTATTCTTTTTAATGGCTGTGTAATACTTCATTGTGTATATTATATGACAAAATTATGTGTAATAGAATATTCAAATGTATTTATAGTAACTGTGCTTTGAAAGATTTTCCAATTCATGATAAACACTCAGTGATATTGGGTTCTGTCTTTTTCTTTTTTAGAATTCTCAAGTTCAAAAATATCAAAACATGATAAATTCTTTGATGACTGCTTATTAATATTAAGTGTCCTTTCAGTGCCCTCTTGGAAAATACCCATAAAAGTAAATCGCTGTGCAAATACATACAACAAATAAAGGATAATTAATACTGCATAGCATAGTGCTCAATATTGCTGAGTTAATAGAGTTTGAAATGAGGTATAAAAAATGGGCTGGATAATTGGGGAAATATCTTGGAATTAATAATAAAAACAATAATATTAGTAACACTGCCATCAATAATGATACTGTTTTAGTTCAGTTCAGTTCAGTTGCTCAGTCATGTCCAACTCTTTGCAACCCGATGAATCGCAGCACGCCAGACCTCCCTGTCCATCACCAACTCCTGGAGTTCAATGAAACTCATGTCCATCGAGTCGGTGATGCCATCCAGCCATCTCATCCTCTGTCATCCCCTTCTTCTCCTGCCCCCATTCCCTCCCAGCATGAGGGTCTTTTCCAGTGAGTCAACTCTTTGCATGAGGTGGCCCAAGTATTGGAGTCTCAGCTTCAGCATCAGTCCTTCCAATGAACACCCAGGACTGATCTCCTTTAGAAAGGACTGTTTGGATCTCCTTGCAGTCCAAGGGACTCTCAAGAGTCTTCTCCAACACCAAAGTTCAAAAGCATTAATTCTTCGGTGATCAGCTTTCTTCACAGTCCAACTCTCACAACCATACGTTACCACTGGAAAAAATATAGCCTTGACTAGATGGACCTTTGTTGGCAAGGTAATATCTCTGCTTTTCAATATGCTATCTAACTGTTTTAATGTTATATCAGAGATACTCTACTAAATACTTTATCTGCTTTAGCTTGTACAGTCCTCACATTTTTACAAAGCAAAATTATAATTCTATTATGGTTAGTTCTGTTAGTCTCTAGTTGCGTCTGACTCTTTCCGACCCCATGGACTACAACACATTGGGCTTCCATGTCCATCACCAACTCCCAGAGCTTGCTCAAACTCATGACCATCGAGTCAGTGATGCCATCCAACCATCTCATCCTTTGTCTTCCCCTTCTCCTCCTGCCTTCAATCTTTCCCAGCTTTGGGATCTTTCCAATGAGTCAGTTCATTGCAACTGGTGGTCAAAGTATTGGAGCTTAAGTTTCAGCATCAGTCCTTCCAATGAATATTTAGGACTATATTCAGGACTGATTTCCCTTAGGGTTGACTGGATTGATCTCCTTGCAGTCCAAGAGTCTTCTGCAACAACACAGTTCAAAAGCATCAATTCTTCAGTGCTCAGCTTTCTTTATGGTTCAACTCTCACATCCATACATAACTACTGGAAAAACCACAGCTTTGACTAGATGGACGTTGTCAGTAAAGTAATGTTTCTGCTGTTTAATATGCTGTCTAGGTTGGTCATAGCTTCTCTTCCAAGCAGCAAGCATCTTTTAATTTCATGGTTGCAGTCACCATATGCAGTGATTTTGGAGCCCAGGAAAATAAAGCCTATCACTTTTTCCACTGTTTCCCCATCTATTTTCCATGAAGTGATGGGACTGGGTGCCTTGATCTTTGTTTTAAGAATGTTGAGTTTTAAGCCAGCTTTTTCACTCTCCTCTTTCACTTTCATCAAGAGGCTCTTTAGTTCCTCTTCACTTTCTGCCATGAGGATGATGTCGTCTGCATATCTGAGGTTATTTGTATTTCCCTCAGCAATCTTGATTCAACCTTGTGCTTTATCCAGTCCAACATTTTGCATGATGTACTCTGCACAGAAATTAAATAAGCAAGGTGACAATATACAGCCTTGATGTATTCCTTTCCCAATTTGGAACTAGTCTCTTGTCTTATGTCCAGATCTAACTGTTGCTTCTTTATCTGCCTGCAAATTTCTCTGGTGATGGTCTGGTATTCCCTCTCTTGAAGAATTTTCCACAGCTTGTTGTGATCCACACAGTTAAAGGCTTTGGCGTAGTCAATAAAGCAGAAGTAGATGCTTTTCTTGGAGAAGGCAATGGCACCCCACTCCAGTTTTCTTGCCTGGAAAATCACATGGACGGAGGAGCCTGGTGGGCTGCAGTCCATGGGATCATGAAGATTCGGACACGACTGAGCGACTTTACTTTCACTTTTCACTTTCATGCATTGGAGAAGGAAATGGCAACCCACTCCAGTGTTCTTGCCTGGAGAATCCCAGGGATGGCGGAGCCTGGTGGGCTGCTGTCTATGGGGTCGCACAGAGTCGGACATGACTGAAGCGACTTAGCGGCAGCAGCAGCAGCAGCAGATGGTTTTCTGGAACTCTCTTGCTTTTTCTATGATCCAGCAGATGTTGACGATTTGATTTCTGGTTCCTCTGCCTTTTCTAAAACAAGCTTGAACATCTGGAAGTTCTTGACTCATGTACTGTTGAAGTCTATCTTGGAGAATTTTTAGCATTACTTAGCTAGCGTGTGAAATGCGTATAATTAGGCAGTATTTTGAACATTCTTTGGGATTGGAATGAAAACTGACCTCTTTCAGTCCTGTGGCCACTGCTGAGTTTTCCAAATTGCTGGCATATTGAGTGCAGAACTTTCACATCAGCTTTTAGAACTTGAAATATTTCAACTGGAATTCCATCTTTGTTCATAGTGATGCTTCCTAAGGCCCCCTTGACTTCGTACTCCAGGATGTCTGCCTCTAGGTGAGTAATCACACCATCATGGTTATCTGGGTCATTAAGATCCTTTTTAAAAAGTTATTCTGTGTATTCTTGCCACCTCTTCTTAATCTCTTCTGCTTCTGTTAGGTCCATGCCTTTTCTGTCCTTTATTGTGCTCATATTTGCGTGAAATGTTCCCTTGGTATCAAATTTTCTTGAAGAAGTCTCCAGTCTTTCCCTCATAGCTCAGTCGGTAAAGAATCTGCCTGCAATGCAGGAGACCTGGGTTTGATTCCTTGGTCGGAAAGATCCCCTGGATAAGGAAGTGGCAATCCACTCCAGTATTCTTGCCTGGAAAATCCCATGGACAGAGGAGCCTGGTGGGCTACATTCCATGAGGTTGCAAGAGTCAGACATGACTTAGTGACTAAACCACCACTAGTCTTTCCCATTCTATTATTTTCCTCTATTTCTTTGCATTGATTATTTAGGAAGGCTTTCTATCTCTCCTTACTGTTCTTTGGCATTCTGCATTCAGATGAGTGTTTCTTTCCTTCTCTCTTTGCCTTTTGCTTGTCTTCTTTTCTCAGCTATTTGTAAGATCTCCTTAGACCACCATTTTGCATTTTTGCATTTCTTTTTCTTGGGGATGGTCTTGTTCATTCCTGTACAATGCCATGAACCTCCATCCATAGTTATTCAGGCACTCTGTCTATCAGATCGAATCCCTTGAATCTATTTGTCACTTCCACTGTACTTCCACAAGCACTGTAAGATGTTTGTTTTATGTCATATCTAGTGGTTTTCCCTGTTTTCTTCAACTTATGTCTGAATTTGGCAATAAGGAGTTCATGATCTAAGCCACAATCAGCTCCCAGTCTTGTTTTTGCTGACTGTATAGAACTTTTCCATCCTCAACTGCAAAAAATATAATCAATCTGATTTAGGCATTGACCATCTAGTGATGTCCATATGTGGAATCATCTCTCATGTTGTTGGAAGAAAGTGTACACTATGACCAGTACATTCCCTTGGCAAAACTCTGTTAGCCTTTGCCCTGCCTCATGTGTACTCCAAGGTCAAAGTTGCCTGTTATTGCAGGTATCTTTTGACTTCCTACATTTGCTTTCTAGTCCCCTATGATGATAATGACATCTTTTTTTTAGTGTTAGTTCTAGAAAGTCTAGTAGGTCTTCATAGAACTGTTGAACTTTATCCTCTTTGGCATTAGTGGTTGGGGCATAGGCTTGGATTACTGTGATGCTGAATGGTTTGCCTTGAAAACAAAGACCATTCTGTCTTTTGTGAGATTGCACCCAAATACTGCATTTTGGACTCTTTTGTTGACTGTGAGGGCTACTCCATTTCTTCTAAGGGATTCTTGCCCACAGGAGTAGATATAATGGTCATCTGTATTAAATTCACCCATTCTGGTCCATTTTAGTTTCCTGATTCCTAAAATGCTGATGTTCACTCTTGCCCTATCTTATTTGACCACTTCCAATTTACCTTGATTCATGGACCTAACATCCCAGGTTTCTTTGAGATATTGTTCTTTACAACATCAGACTTACTTCCATCACCAGTCACATCCACAACTTGGCATTGTTTTTGCTTTGGCTCTGTCTCTTTTTTTTTTATTCATTTCTTCATTCTTTATGCTTCTGCTCTTTCTCTTCATTCATTCATTCTTCTTCATTCTTAATGCTATAGTTAATCTCATTTTACGATGAGAAATCTGAGGCTGATTAGTTACATAACTGGCAAATTGCATACTTACAAGCTGAGGCCTAACTAACACCCAAGTTTTGGTTTCCTATCAAATTACCTGGAAAAAGCAAGAGTTAAACCAATCTTGAGAATTTTCTACTGAGTAGACAATGAGAAGGGCATGTTTTGTGGTATGAAGACCACTAAAAAAGCATGAAAGATCCTGTAAATATGCATTGTACTAGAGCAACATGTTTGAATTAAGAGCATTTGAGGAAAATGTAATAAAATGTATATAGCCAGAGAACCATAGACATACTTTGATGATAAGTGATTGTCCCAGTTTCACCTCCACTATCCTCTACTTACAAACTATTAAATGGGATTATTACTGCTGGAGTTTAGTACAAGAATCCATATTATGGTCAGGGTGATCAGTTAAAAAATAAAAATAAAATACTGAATCAGAAGGGATCTTGGAAAAGTATCTATTCCTGTCAAGCCATGAAATGATATGCTAATTCTGATAGAGATCTGAGGATGTGGAAGCATCAAATATGATAGTTCTTTATGATAGATTAGACTAAAGAAACAAAGAATAAGGAGACCAGAGAGGGCTTTAAGTTTATTCCCATGGCCAAAAAAGGAAAACATTCAAAAATTATAGAAAAGAGACATAAACTGTATTCTTAGAGAACAGAGTAAGTTTGGTTTCTCTGTTCTGCATCTGAAATATCAAAGGGGACCCACATTCACAGTTTGTAAAAGTCAAAGACAGGAAGTTAAATGAAGAAAAGTGATGAAGATTGGATCAGAATTCCATTAAATACATTTATGCCAGTGCCAGCTGGCAAAGTCGAACGGTCCTGAAGAAGGGCAACGAGGCTGAGAAACAAAGAAGAAAGAAAAGATGGGGTCGAGAGGTTCAGAAGCAATCAACCATGAGGCAGGTTTCCATGCAACTGACAAAGTCTTTATTGAGCTTGTGATATTTATACCTTAAAACAAGAAAAGAGGCAGAGTAAACCTAAAGCATGCACGTCATACATCTTAGAAAACAGGTAGTTACTCATTGGTTAATTATTAACTATTGTTAGACCTAGGGAGTCACATCATGGCAGGAGATATTTTCCTGGCCTCAAGAATCAATCAGGGGTGGCGGGACAGAGAGCTATGCCTGTGTTCCCACAGGCCCTTAGGATAAGGCAGCTCCCAGAGCCTTGCCTCCAGCGCAGGCCCTTAAAATAAGGAAGCTCACTGAGCTATGCCTTGGGTTGAAAGCCCCCTCAGTCAGGGGTGGCTCCCCACACATTTATAATTTTAGAGGGGGTGATTTTTATGGAAGGATCAGTATAAAAATAGAAGCACATGGGGCTCATGCATAAACACTATTTTCAGTTGAACATTTTAAAANCGCAGGCCCTTAAAATAAGGAAGCTCACTGAGCTATGCCTTGGGTTGAAAGCCCCCTCAGTCAGGGGTGGCTCCCCACACATTTATAATTTTAGAGGGGGTGATTTTTATGGAAGGATCAGTATAAAAATAGAAGCACATGGGGCTCATGCATAAACACTATTTTCAGTTGAACATTTTAAAAGAAAAATATAACTATGTAAGCTTGAAAAATATATGTGAGAAGATCCAATTTGTATGTCTTGCCCTCTTTTTGTATGTCTTGCCTAACTCTAAATTCTAAAAGGTTTTATTTGTTTGAGATTTGTTTATTTCTGTTTGGCAGAGTAGTTTTCTTTTTTAAAAAGAAGTAATGTAAATTACTTCAAAGTCAGCTCTGGAAAACGTTTATTTTAAATGTTGGCAGTATTACTTCCCTTACTAAGCATTTTCTTTCTTTGGGCATTATCATTATCCTGTTAATAATGCTTTAGACAAATATAATTTAAACTTTTATTTAAGACTCTAAATCCTCATTCATTCTTTGTGTTAAAAATATGTGAATTAGATGATACAAGAGAAGAGAACAAAGACAGGAAACTACTGGGAGTGTAAATCGCTTCATTTAAAGTGATGTCTCTCACTAATGCTGGCTTACAATTCTATAATATTTCTAATAATACTAAAACAACTTTTCCTAGTTTTAGTTTAAAATATAGGGTAAAATAATATGATACAGAATTATAAACTTCTTACATCTTACTGAATATACTCACTCATAGAATAAATTCATCAAATATTTATTCAGTACCTATCAGTTCAGTACAGTTCAGTCGCTCAGTCTGACTCTTTGCGACCCCATGAATCGCAGCAAGCCAGGCCTTCTTGTCCATCACCAACTCNGCTTTCTGACCTGCATATAGGTTTCTCAAGAGGCAGGTCAGGTGATCTGGTATTCCCATCTCTTTCAGAATTTTCCACAGTTTATTGTGATCCACACAGTCAAAGGCTTTGGCACAGTCAATAAAGCAGAAATAGATGTTCTTCTGGAACTCTCTTGCTTTTTCCATGATCCTATATCCAGTGCTAAATTCTGGGACTACTACAATACGTTTAGTATTTATGGTCTCTCTTTTCAAGATGAGTTTCCCTGGTGGCTCAGAGGTTAAAGTATCTTTTCCAGATGCTCATAGTTTAGGATATATATATAAACAAATTATTACAGCATAATGTTCAGTCTGTCACTCAGTTGTGTCCGACTTTTTGAGACATAAAGTAATCCTTTTTATGGAAAGACAAAGGATTGGATTACTTGTGATTGAGTGGAACAGAATGCTCATAAATATTATCAAGGAAATGTAGATCTTTTGTTTACAAACCAAGAAGTAAATATACTTTCTAAATATGGAATGAACTTTAGGTTTATTTAAAATATAAAAGCAGTATAAGGACTAATTGAATTTCTTAGAATTTGATTCTCAAAGACTGTTTTTTTTTTTTTTTTTTTTTTCTTTCTTCATTTGGAGTCTGGAGCAGAGTCTTTATATAGTGCCATCAACATATATTTAGAAAGTAGGGATTTAAAATGTGAAACATATTGCCTGTGGTCTGTTACTTATTTCTCTTGACATTGGTACCATCAGGAACTGTATTTGTTAAATGCATCAAGAAGTTAGTGGAAAAATTATCACTTTGCTAACAGTTTTACTTAAGATAACACAACCCTTATATAGGCAATGAAATACATTACTTCAATTTTAAAAAAATAAATTTTACTATGCTTAAAAATAATTTATGGAGCATTCCTTTTCTGGCAGCTGTTAAATGAAAAAAATCTAAAAATATGACTACCAAATAGTTCTTTTAAAATGCTTTTCTTAAAAGGTAAGAAAGCAACGATTCGAAAGGGGACAAAAACCAAGGGAAAACAGCAACCCAAGAAGTAAGCAAGGGCGACACTGGGACAGAAGATGAAGCATAGTGCTAGCCCTGGTGGAATCTGGAGTGTCTCTCTCAGAGTACCAGGGTGCTTATAAGGACATCACACTAAGAGTGAGTCTATTCAAAATAAAACTACCACCAAGAAAGTGCATCAAAGAAACATGCCTATCTAGACTTTGCACTGGGTGGAGGAACACAAAATTGCCCTTAGAACTCAGAAATAATACATGGCTTTCTCTAAGATTTGCTGACAGAATTTACCTTTTTGATCCAGTAAACTTTAGCCAACAATTTAGAGTGGTTCCAGATTCACAGTCAGTGAGTACAAGCAAAATAAACCATTTGAAGTGTGAATCCAAATTCAATGTTTAGACAAATTTCTAAAATAATTAGTTACCAATTTAAAAATTACAAAGGATAAAGAATAAATTAGAGTTGAGAGAAGGTTAAAGAAAATGATAACAGAAGATATAGTCTTGCAAAGATGTATTGGAAAAATTATTTAGAAAGTGTATTTAATATTCTAAAAATAAATGTGAAATTAATGTTCTATTTTTATTTTCTGTAACAAATTACCACACAATGTCATAAAACAACATATTGCACAAGTGTCACCAGATGAAAATCAAAGTATAGGAAGGACACAATTAATTCTGGAAGCTCTAAAAGTGTTAGTCACGTCCAGCTCTTTGGAACCCATGGACTGATCTGCCAGTCTTTTCTGTCCATGGACATTCTAAGGGAGAATCAAATTAGTTTCTTATTCATTTGGGATTTTGATATGTCAGTTCTTTGTGGTCAAGTACTAAGCTCCTTGTCTTGCTGTTGACTCTCAGTTAAAGCTATCCCCCAGTTTCCAGATGCTGCCACATGCCTTAACTTTAGGCCCCTTTTTATTTTCAAAGCCAGCAATGGTAGGTTGAGACCTTCTTACATCCTATCTTTCTGACCCCTTCAGTCCAAGTTGGCAATGTCTCTGCTTGTATTAGATGCACAAGAACTTGGTGGATTTTCCATAAATATCAAAGAATTCAGTACATTAGACAAGAGGCTCATGTACATATCTTTCCAAGAAAATCTCTACATTTGACTTCTGCTGAGATGACTGATGGGATTTATTATAACTTCCTTAATTTTTTGTTGTTTTTTGCTACTGAGTACTTTGGCCTTTTGATCTTTCGGATATAACTAAGAAAGATAATCTCTTTATTTTAAATTTAAATTAATATCTTAATTTTAGCATCTTGTGATAGGATGAGAAGTTCCAAAATTATCAAGTCCTGGTTTCCTTTTGTTGAACACTTCCTCTATCAGTTTATCTCCTTAGTCTGCATTTACAGACTAAAGAAATCAATCTGCACATTCAACACTTTACTTTTAAATCTACTCACCTAAATATCCAAGTTCATTATTTATAAGCTCTGCTTTCTACATAACTTCATGTCCCAATACTGCCTCAGTTCAGTTCAGTCGCTCAGTCGTGTCCAATTCTTTGTAACCCCCCCTGAACCTCAGCACTCCAGGCCTCCCTGTCCATCACCAACTCCCAGAGTCCACTCAAACCCATGTCCATTGAGATGGTGATACCATCCAACCATCTCATCCTCTGTCATCCGTTTCTCCTCCTGCCCTCAATCTTTGCCAGCATCAGGGTCTTTTCCAATGAGTCAGCTCTTTGCATCAGGTGGCCAAAGTACTGGAGTTTCAGCTTTAGCATCAGTCCTTCCAAAGAACACCCAGGACTGATCTCCTTTAGACTAGACTGGTTGGATCTCCTTGCAGTCCAAGGAACTCTCGAGTCTTCTCCAACACCATAGTTCAAAAGCATCAATTCTTTGGCCCTCAGCCTTCTTCACAGTCCACCTCTGACATCCATACACAACCACTGGAAAAACCATAGCCTTGACTAGAAGGACCTTTGTTGACAAAGTAATGTCTCTGCTTTTTATATGCTGTCTAGGTTGGTCATAACTTTCCTTCCAAGGAGTAAGCATCTTTTAATTTCATGGCTGCAGTCACCATCTACAGTGATTTGGGAGCCCAGAAAAATAAAGTCTGACACTGTCTTCACTGTTTCCAATCTATTTGCCATGAAGTGATGGAACTGGATGCCATGATCTTAGTTTTCTGAATGTTGAGCTTTAAGCCAACTTTTCACTCTTCTCTTTCAATATAACAAAAATCCCTTTTCCTCTGGTTTCTACTAACATTCTCATTTATTTCTGAGCCCTCAACAGCAGCTTCCTTAAAATTCATATTCCTAGTAATAGTTTTTCATGACCATTTATATTTTCTATGAGGCAACTTACGATTTCTCTGTAATGTTTCTTATTTCCTCTGAGCCTTTATCGACAGTCATTAATTTCCATATTTTTGCTAATAATCTACTCAAAGAAATCTAAGCTTTTTCTTCTGTGCTTCTTAAAACTCTTCCATCCTATACCCAAAATCTGATACCAAAACCAATTCCACATTTTTAGATATTTATTACAAATATTTAGATATGTATTATACCTCAATTCTGATAATAAAATATATATTAATTTTCTATTGTTGCTACCAAATTATTACAAACTTAATGGCTTGGAATATAAATTAATCATTTTATAGTTCTGTAGAACAGAAGTTCAGTGTAGTTCTCATTGGACTAAAATTAAGCATGGCAGATATGTTCCTTCCTGGTGGCTCTAAGACAGAATCAATTTTCTGCCCATTCAAATTACTGAGTTAAATTCCTTGTGGTTAAAGGACTAGGGTCCCCATTTTCACACTGACTATAAACTGAAAGTTGTTCCCAGGTTCCAGAAACTGCTGCCTTTCTTGATTTATGGCCTTTTCCTTACCTTTCTACAGCCAGCAACAGTGGGCTAAGTCCTTTTCACANTCACTCTTCTCTTTCAATATAACAAAAATCCCTTTTCCTCTGGTTTCTACTAACATTCTCATTTATTTCTGAGCCCTCAACAGCAGCTTCCTTAAAATTCATATTCCTAGTAATAGTTTTTCATGACCATTTATATTTTCTATGAGGCAACTTACGATTTCTCTGTAATGTTTCTTATTTCCTCTGAGCCTTTATCGACAGTCATTAATTTCCATATTTTTGCTAATAATCTACTCAAAGAAATCTAAGCTTTTTCTTCTGTGCTTCTTAAAACTCTTCCATCCTATACCCAAAATCTGATACCAAAACCAATTCCACATTTTTAGATATTTATTACAAATATTTAGATATGTATTATACCTCAATTCTGATAATAAAATATATATTAATTTTCTATTGTTGCTACCAAATTATTACAAACTTAATGGCTTGGAATATAAATTAATCATTTTATAGTTCTGTAGAACAGAAGTTCAGTGTAGTTCTCATTGGACTAAAATTAAGCATGGCAGATATGTTCCTTCCTGGTGGCTCTAAGACAGAATCAATTTTCTGCCCATTCAAATTACTGAGTTAAATTCCTTGTGGTTAAAGGACTAGGGTCCCCATTTTCACACTGACTATAAACTGAAAGTTGTTCCCAGGTTCCAGAAACTGCTGCCTTTCTTGATTTATGGCCTTTTCCTTACCTTTCTACAGCCAGCAACAGTGGGCTAAGTCCTTTTCACATTGCATCTCTTGACCCATTCTTCTACTTTCCTTTGCTGCTTTTAAGAATGCAGACTAATGGATAAGAAAGCTGTGGTACATATACACAATGGACTATTAGCCATTAAAAAGAATACATTTGAATCAGTTCTAATGAGATGGATGAAACTGGACCAATTATACAGAGTGAAGTAAGCCAGAAAGAAAAACACCAATACAGTAAACTAACACATATATATGGAATTNCCCTCACACCCACTGTCAAAGATTCCAGAGGATAACTCCATCTAATGCTGTCTACACTGCAACCAAATCCCAAGCAGAGAGAAAACTGGGGAGTCCGTCCGTTGCTTTCCGTCAGCACACACAGAGCTGTTATGGAAAACTGGTTCCCCAGCACATTCCACTTAGTGATTTTGCACTTCTATAGGGAAAAAAAATCCTGTCTGAACTGATCCCTTCACACTGTGGGCTTAATAATTCTACCTGTTGTCTAGAAGCTCAGCTGTCCTTCCTGCAATGTCCATCATCATACCATCCTGAACATTCGTCCATGTCTGGGACCAAAAGGGTGCCAACCTCAACCTTTCCTCAGAAATTTCTAAATCATGGTTCTGAGCTTGGGTCAATGGCCTGTGCTCCCTTGCCAGAGAGTGACCTTGTTGAGGTTCCTGTCTACAACCTCAGTGAGAAACAGATATCCTTTAAAGAAGTTTAAATAACATTAAACCACAAAAGGATCTTCTCTAACCCCAAATAACCTCTTGGAGGGCTTCCTTTGTGGCTCAGCTGGTAAAGAATCCACCTGCAATGAAGGAGACCTGGATTCAATCCCTGGGTTGGGAAGATCCCCTGAAGAAGGGAAAGGACACTCTAAAGGGAAAGGCTACTCAGACCAAAGTATTCTGGCCTGGAGAATTCCCTGGACTGTATATATAATTCATGCGGTAGCAAAGAGTCATTCATGACTGAGCAACTTTAACTCAACCTCTTGGAAAATTTACTCAGTGACCTGCTCTTTTGGGAGGTGAGCCATAATTTAACAGGTCATAAAAAGTACTATTATTATCTTTCCCCAGGAAAACAGGTACCTATTAGGTTACTGTGGACAAATAAAATGACTTTTTTAAAAAGAAATTCTTTCTAGATTTCCTCCTATTAGGTTCTGCCTCACCAGACACATCCTGCATTCCATTGCTTCAAGAACTAATGAGATGATATATAGCAAGTTCCTCTCAGTGCCCACTATTCAGCAAACACTTAAAACATTCTAATTTTATTCTTTGTTTTATATTCTTAATTTTTAGTTTAACCCTTTATGGTTATTTTAATTTTTCACATATATTTTCTATGTGAGATTGTAAAACTTGTAAAGGAAGAGAGTTATGTCTTGTAGATTTTTTAAGCCTCAGCATAATGCCTTACAGGAAAACATTAATTACTATGTAATTACTGATTTAATTATTGCTCTGAAACTTATTTTTCCATCTTTAGATAATATAATCTGCTTTTTAAATTATTGTTCTATTATTCTGCTATCATAGAAATGTTAAATTATTAGTCTGAACAAAAGTTTGACATGGAAAGGATATGAAATTCTAGCATATATATTTTCATTTTGATTACTAAATCATCTATTAGTCAATAACACTTGAATTGCTTAGAAATTTTCATGAACAGTTGAAATGATGGGTTTCTTTCCTTTTCAAAATGGTGAAAAAATACATTTGTATGTGTTATAGTGAAGAAAACCAAAAGAAACTTAAATTTGAATTCTAGGTCTCTAATGACACCTGTAAAAGTATAGGCAAGCCATTCAGTGTGCCTTCTATGGCACAAGTTCAGTTCAGTTCAGTCACTCAGTCGTGTCCCACTCTTTGCGACCCCATGAATCGCAGCACGCCACACCTCCCTGTCCATCACCAACTCCCGGAGTTCACTCAGACTCATGCCCATCGAGTCAGTGGTGCCATCCAGCCATCTCATCCTCTGTCGTCCCCTTCTCCACCTACCCCCAGTCCCTCCCAGCATCAAGTCTTTTCCAGTGTGTCAACTCTTCTCATGAGGTGGCCAAAGTATTGGAGCTTCAACTTTAGCATCATTCCTTCCAAGGAAATCCCAGGGCTGATCTCTTTCAGAATGGACTGGTTGGATCTCCTTGCAGTCCAAGGACTCTCAAGATTCTTCTCCAACACCACAGTTCAAAAGCATCAATTCTTCGTGCTCAGCTTTCTTCACAGTCCAACTCTCACATCCGTCCATGACTACTGGAAAATCCATAGCCTTGACTAGATGGACCTTAGTCGGCAGAGTAATGACTCTGCTTTTGAATATGCTATCTAGGTTGCTCATAACTTTTCTTCCAAGGAATAAGCGTCTTTTGATTTCATGGCTGCAGTTCACCACCTGCAGTGATTTTGCAGCCCAGAAAAATAAAGTCTGACACTGTTTCCGCTGTTTTCCCGTCTATTTCCCAAGAAGTGATGGGACTGGATGTCATAATCTTCATTTTCCAAATGTTGAGCTTTAAATCAACATTTTATCTTTCCTCTTTAACTTTCATCAAGAGGCTCTTTAGTTCCTCTTCACTTTCTGCCATAAGAGTGGTGTCATCTGCATATCTGAGGTGACTGATATTTCTCCCAGCAATCTTGATTCCAGCTTGTGTTTCTTCCAGTCCAGCATTTCTCATGATGTATTCTGCATATAAGTTAAATAAGCAAGGTGACAATATACATTCTTGATACACTCCTTTTCCTATTTGGAACCAGTCTGTTGTTCCATGTCCAGTTCTAACTGTTGCTTCCTGACCTGCATACAGATTTCTCAAGAGGCAGGTCAGGTAGTCTGGTATTCTCATCTCTTTCAGAATTTTCCACAGTTTATTGTGATCCACACAGTCAAAGGCTTTGTCATAGTCAATAAAGCAGAAATAGATGTTTTTCTGGAACTCTCTTGCTTTTTCCATGATCTAGCGGATGTTGGCAATTTGATCTCTGGTTCCTCTGCCTTTTCTAAAACCAGCTTGAACATCTGACAGTTCACGGTTCTCATATTGCTGAAGCCTGGCTTGGAGAATTTTGAGCATTACTTTACTATCATGTGAGATGAGTGCAATTGTGTGGTAGTTTGAGCAATAAAGCAATTATTATAATGATCAGAGGAAATAATTGTCTAAATGCCCTATAACAGAAGTCCTTTAATTTAAAAAAATGCACACTTATTTTGAAAAAAAATGGTGAATAAGAAAAATAATGCATAATCTTACATCTCAGATATAAGCTTTTGTTAACATCTTGAGGTATTTTAAAGTCACAGATACATAAATTTTAATATTCTGTTTTTTACTTCATCTTACGGAGTGTTGAATTTTGAAATTTTTATATCAAAAATTCTTCAAAATAACATTTTAATATTATGAATTATATAATTTGACCATATCTCATGGTTATATAAATTTCTTTCCTAATGTTTCACTTAAAAATAATTTTATTTTTAACATCCTTTCAAGATTCTTATATTCATCTTTATGAACATTTGTAAGATTATTACACTTTAGATTTACACCCTTCATACATGTTACTTTAACATCCCTTGATCCATTTCACCTTAAAATACTTCTGCAAACCCATGACTAATACAAATTTGTTATTTACTTTACTGATGCTCACACATCTGTGCTGCGCTGGGCTAGTGTTAACAGCACTCACTTCACTATTGAGTGAGTCTAGTGGCTGCATGCACCTCTCTCACTCAGCTTAATTGTTCTCCCCTTTCCACAGTCCACATTGAATCTATCTTTGTTACAGTGTTATAATAATTCAAGGGGTTCCCTAGTGTCTCAGATGGTAAAGAGTCTGCCTGCAATGAGGGAGACCTGGGTTCAATCCCTAGGTTGGGAATATCCCGTGGAGTAGAAGATGGCAACCCAACCCAGTATTCTTGCCTGGGAAATCCCATGAACAGAGGAACCTGGGAGGCTACAGTCCATGGGGTCACAAACAGTCAGATACGACTGAGCAACTTCACTTTCACTTTTCTATAATAATTCATAGATTTCCCAGCATCAAACTGTTCTTCTACCCAGAATATTCTTTTAATTCATTTGATTTGCTAGGATTTTATTATTTAGCACTAAAACCACATCTATATTTTTTCCTTTCTGTGCTTTGCTTGTTAAGTTTGGTGACAGAGTTGTAGTTCTAGGTATATACAGTGAAGGTGGTAGACTAAATCATATTCTACAAAGTTCACTGCAAACATGGGAAAATTAAATATAATAACAGTTTGCTGTAATATAGCCCCAGTAGCCAATATTTTGGAAAATAGGATCAGTATTCAATTTATTGCATCAATAAATTGAACACTGAGCTCAAACCAACAAGATAAAATATTTTAGACATACATACAAACTTTTTTCCTTTTAAATTTGAAAATATAATTTTATAAATATGAGGTGGTAAGGGATCTGACTGGACGCCAATTCATAGGAAATAAATAACTGTACTTATTAGAAGGACCACGAGTATATGCACCAACAAAGCACAGAAGCTACTGATATAACTTGTGTCAAATTACACTGAGTTGATAAATCAGAAGAAGGGTAGTCCTTTTCTCACCATGTTTTTAAGATTCTTTCCAACAGTAAGTTCTAGTACATGAGACTCATACAAATATGTATGCCTACTGCTGTTAAACCTTGTATCCAATTGGTCTTTGGCACTTGTTTTATCCAGCTAATACCCTTAGCTGCCTCTCAAGGGTAACACAGAGGAAGTTTAGGAGTCAGTGAGCTCTCCTTGCAGCTTCCTGAGATGGGCAGTCTTATGGATAGGAAAACACATTCCCTCAGAGATGTTCCCACTCTCTGTGATACTATCACTTCATCCTACCAGCATAGCTCTTACAAGACTGATCCCTAGGTTGGAGCTTCCAAATGTGATCGTGGACTACCTAAACTAATAGGAAACTCACAGTTCTCACCATGCATCACGGAGTCCCACAGGAAAGCAGAGTGGGCTTTGCTCCCTTCTCCTTGTCTATGACTTGTGGTCACCTCCCAGCTGTCCAGTTCCCAGGACCTGACAGCACTGGAAACATCTGGTATTTTTGTGCTCAGTAACCTGCAAGCAGGAAGAAAAGCCAGCACCCTGCATTCAAAATCACATCCAAACCACAAGGAAGGGTTTTCTGTCCACCTCTCCTACACACTACCATAACCCAACAGAGAGAGCTGGGGAACTAGAGTGAGCAGGGGAACTAGCGTGAATCTCTATTTCTCCATACATTCTTCTCTCCAACTCTCTTTCTGAACCTTATTTTAACATCTTTTCTATGTTAAAATATCATAGAAAATCAGTCCTGCTTGTTTCTCAAGGAATTATGACCTTGACCCAAACTCGAGGGAGCCTCCTTTGCAGCAGTTAAGGGTTGAGACCTTTTTCTCAGCCAGCTGAGGATTGCCAGGATTGAACCCTGCCTTTACCTTTCAGACACAGCTAGTAGCAGACGCTTTCCACTACTCTATGGCTGAGGGTAGTAAGGAGCACTTTCTTAAAATTTTTTATTATATGTTGTGATGCTTTTGAACTGTGGTGTTGAAGAAGACTCTTGAGAGTCCCTTGGACTGCAGAGATCCAACCAGTCCATCCTAAAGGAGATCAGTCCTGGATGTTGATTGGAAGGACTGATGCTAAAGCTGAAATTCCAATACTTTGGCCACCTCATGCGAAGAGTTGATTCATTGGAAAAGACCCTGATGCTGGGAAAGATTGAGGGCAGGAGGAGAAGGGGATGACAGAGGATGAGATGGCTGGATGGCATCACCGACTTGATGGACATGAGTTTGAGTGAACTCTGGGAGTTTGTGATGGACAGGGAGGCCTGGCGTGCTGCAATTCATGGGGTTGCAAAGAGTCAGACACGACTGAGCGACTGACTGAACTGAATAATTTTTATTACCATGCAGTTAAAATTATGCTTTTAAATGCTGCAGTTGACAAATTTAGAATTATTGCACAGATTGATGTACATGATACATATGTAGTTTGTCACTCAGTTGCTATTTACATTTAAACCAATGTAAAGATAAACACTTTTTAAATTTCATCAGTTTATCTTTGGTTTTGCTTAACCCACGTCACTGTATTACTCCTGGTTTATTAGCAATAAGGACAGGCAGCAGTAGTGCTCATCTCTTTTACCACTCAATACATCCCAAATTCTCTACTATGGTCTGAAATTCTTAATGTTCCCTTTAGTGATGCTAATCAAAGCTGGATGATTTTCCCTAGCAGGGCAGTTAAAGTATATATGGGCATTGATTTTTTTTTTTTCTTTTGAAGCAAAGATATTGATTCAATCAAATTGAGTCAATATGATAGCCTCAAGGATAAATTTTGTAAGAACTCAGAAATATGGATCGTTTATAAATAAATAATCTAGAAAGTAGACCATTTCTTTAAATATTGTAATCATATACCTATATTTCATTACTCTAAAGTCTAAAACATTCATTTATGTACATAATCATTTTTGACCTTCACAAAAGACCTGGGAAGTAGGTAGCTTGTACAGATTCACAGATTATTAGTAGTAAAACTACAAGGTAATATAGATACCCTTTATTAGGATATACAAAAATTGAAGATACACTCCATATGAGAAAATAACCTACTTACATCTTTCCCATGATCGCTGTCAATGATTGATGATTCATCACTGGAGAGAGAGGGTTATACTAAAGAGAAACAAAGGATAAAACTCCTGAAGATGCAGCCTTATCAGTCCACAGATGTTTCAAGGGAGCTGCTATGTAATCGGCACTGTTTAAAATTTAATGGATGATTCAAAAACAACATAAACTGTGGTTATCCATCAAAGATCTCATAATCCATGTGTGGACAAGAAATTAACCTGAAGAATTATTAGAAAAAAGCTAAATATTAGGGTGTTAAATGCTGATCATAAGAATTCATAGAAAGGAGAGGGCCATAGAGATTGATGACCTAAGAGGATAGTTCTGAGAGAAAATAACATATGAGCAGAGCTTTGGGGATAAAGGTGATCTGGTTGCTCAACTCTCAGCTCCTCCACTAACTGTTTATATTTTCCTGGGAATGTTACTAACTTCTTTGAGTCACACTTGGCTGTTCTTATAGTAATGACACAAGCAGACAATGCTTACTTTCCTTAAAAGTTGTAGTAAGAATCAGTAGGATGTTTTATATAAAATACTCAGAATGCTTGGCCAAAACAATACATTTAATCATTATCACTTCTGTTTCCTCTCTTCTCTTTGAAATAGGTAAAATCAGGATATGTAAAGGAAAGAAATTAAAGCACTGAAAAAGGCAGAGGAGAGAAAATATTGTAAACCAAAATACTAAAGTAGGAATCTACAGAGTAGGTGTAGATATGGAAACAATATATATTCTTAATTTTCAAAGACTTTTTTCTATATTACTATCTTGATTTACACTTAATTGCCATATTTATTATTTAGCTATGAGATCTTGGCCAGTTTTGCTTTCATGTTTAATTTTTAGTTATATTTGTTTGTATTTTCCATGCTGCTGCTAAGTCACTTCAGTCGTGTCCAACTCTATGTGACCTCATAGACGGCAGCCCACCATGCTCCCGTCCCTGGGATTCTCCAGGCAAGAACACTGGAGTGGGTTGTCATTTCCTTCTCCAATGCATGAAAGTGAAAAGTGAAAGGGAAGTCCTTCAGTCATGTCTGACTCTTAGCGACCCCATGGACTGCAGCCCACCAGGCTCCTCCGTCCATGGGATTTTCCAGGCAAGAGTACTGGAGTGGGGTGCCATAAACCTTGGCAAAGTTTGTTGCATATAGAAAGTCAGGAAATGTTAATTACATGTGTATGCATTAAGTAACTATTTGTTCTGCATCTGTTCTGTGAATAAAATCAGTTTGTGTAGAAAATCCAAAACATAATCCTGAAGCTTGTTGACCTTGGAAATCAAATTATGATATTCATGAGGTGGAAAATAATGCTTGTGTTTCTCTTTCACTCCAAGTTATGCCTCTTTCTCTACCATTCTTCAAACAGAATGAAGCACTTCTTTTATGTGGCTCCCTTTGTCTGGAATAAAACCTTTGTCTGCCACCTTATCCATCTAGAAAATGCTTACGTTTTTCTAACACTTAATTGAATGAAACTTTCCTGATCTGCTTTCCTATCTCAGATTAGCCAGCCTATCCTTTCTCTTTCCTCTAAATTTGGTGATTATTTTTACCAGTCCACCTATAACATTATAGCATCTGGCTGTTCACGTCTCTCTTTATTAGATTAGAAATTTGAATCCTAGGTGGAGGAGGAGGTAAGGAGGAAGCTCATGTCAGTAAATTTGTAAATTTGTATCAGTTCTCTTATACATATCTATTAAATGCCCCACAGTTCAGGATTTTACCTAGAAGTATGTAAAATGAGAAAGTATTTGGGATCTTGAGAAAATAAGGAGTTTAGTCAAATATCTCTGTTGTTGCACAATGAGAAAATGAACTGAGATAAATACCCTCTTCGAGTAGCACTTTTCATGAATATTTTTTAGCTATGCCTGTAAGAGACAGCAACATTATTTTTGTGTTGCTGAAGTGCTTTGAGAGTAATGCCCTGGTGACAGCATAAACAAAACACAAAGGCCAGTTTGTTTTTATATCTAAATGGGGGATTGTTGGTGAAGAGCTGTGCCAGCCAGTACAGAGTGGAATAGTGTTTTATTCCTCTCAAGATAGATGGATTGCTCAATTGCCTGAGTTCCTGCTGTTTTATTCCCTGCCCCTTGAATTTGAAAATGAATAAATGGTCTTTTTTTTTCTCAATGGATAGTGAGAAAATATATAATTTCACTAAAATTCAGCTCATAATATTGCCATTAAAAATGTGTCTGCCTGGTATTTTATCCATCCAATATATTACCAAAATATTAAGCACCTTATTTATTAAATGTTATATTTCAGTAGTTTATGATTATTAAAACAAGGGATGGACCATAGATTACATTTTTGAAATGTTCTTTGAAATGAAGTGAAATAAATTTTAACTCATTGATAATGCCATTATTTGAAACTTTTTGCTGAGAAATAATAAACTCAACATATCCTTTGAGTGCCATTGTGAAAATTCTCTGTAGGGGATAGACATAAAAAGAAAGCGTAGTCCCCACAATCAGAGATTTAACAAATAGAAATAAAATTATTAGGTACAGAGGGTGATAACACAGAGGGATAACAAGTTACAATGACTATGAGAAAGTACTTCCCATAGAGATGAATAATTGGAAGCAACGGAACTTGGAAAAGGAGTTCCACTATTGAGGAGGGAGAAATTAGAAGAGAATTGGATCATGGAGATTTTTGTTCTGTAGATATAAAGGAATTATGATGGCTGATTTTATGTTTCAGTTGACTAGGCTATATATGCAGTCATTTAATCAAACACTAATTCAGTTTTACTGTGAAGATACTTTGTAGATGTGGTTAGCATCTAAAATCAGTTGGATTTAAATAAACATATCAGTCTCCATAAGGAGGAAGCTAATCACTTGAAGGCCTTAAGAGAAAATACTGAAGTTTCCCAGAGAGGAACAAATTCTGCCCTAAGTCAGTAGCATCAACTCCTGCCAAATTTCCAACCTTTTTGTTACTCTAGGGATTTCTTATTTGCCATCCCCACACAGCCCAACCATGTGAGCCAATACTGTAGAATAAATATCTTTATCTATAAACACACATGTATCCTATATACTATACATGTATGTTCTATATGTTATACATATATTCTCTGTGTTATACATACACACATATTATATGGGAGCATCCTGACTGAATCAAGAATTTTTGCAAGTTCTAAACAAAGCTATGTTTATAAATTTTATGACAGAATTAAGTCTTGTAATTTTAAACTTCTACTGAACATTAATTTGTGCCAGGTTTAGGGCTTCCCTGGTAGCTCAGCTGCTAAAGAATCCACCTGCAACGCAGGAGACGCTGGTTCGAGTGCTGGGTCAGGAAGATCTGCTGGAGAAGGGATAGGCTACATACTCCAGTATTCTTGGGCTTCCCTGGTGGTTCAACTGGTAAGGAATCTGCCTGCCACATGGGAGACCTGGTTTGAAACCTGGGTTGGGAAGATTCCCTGGAGAATGGAATGGCTGTCTACTCCAGTATTCTGGCCTGGAGGATTCCATGGACTGTATAGTCCATGGGGTCCCAAAGAGTTGGACACAACTGAGTGACTTTCACTTTCACTTCATGCTACATGCTATTGAGGAAAAACAAGCATAAAATAAAGTATCAGTTTTAGTAACATATTGCACTCCTGAATGGCAGGAAATGCTGGAAATGTTTTTTGTTTTTTTTTTTCAAAATTCTTTCATTTGACCAATCAATGCAACATTCCTATGAGATGGATGTTAATAATGAGGCTACTATTATATTTCTAATTTTAGAAATGAATAAAATGAAATTAGAGCTAATATATGTGAGACTCAGGACCAAACTGCAGGCTACAGCTCATGAAATGTGTATTTAGCCGTTAAAATATACATCTTCTCCTAAGGTAAACCAAACTGACTATGGTCAATGACAGGTGAACAGAATAAACTATGTTTCTAAATATTCATTAAAGGGAACATAAACAGTTATATTTACAATAGAAAAGGGTCCTCAAGAAGTCTTCATGGGTGGTAGAAGGTTTACAAAGTGAAAACAGGGAAGTAGCTTAGATCATGATTACCAGATCTAAGAAAAGTTAAAGTACAACTTCAGACAATACTTTCTACCAGTTTTAATAAACTTGATTTAAACTGTAACAATAGTGCTATTCAAAGTGCGATTTTAAGACTATTAACATCAGCCTGACCCAGGAGTTTACTAGAAATGCAAATCTGGGAACTCCAACCCAGATTATTTATATGAGAATTTCTTAGAGTGAGGCCTTGGGATTTGTATTTTAAAAGAGTTTACTGAGTAATCCATGGCATATAAAGTTTGAAAAACATTTCTCTACAGCAGTAAGGACCAGTAAATAAGAAGCTGAAGTGAGCTTCCCCAGGACAGCAGAATGAAAAATAAACAAGTTGAAAATAACTGGAATTAACAATGGTTGATGAACTGTCTTAGGCTATGATACAAGATGAGGATCTGGGACAAAAATAAATTCAAAAGGGACAGAGCTTAAGTAGGATTATGAAGATGAAATTCTGTCACTCAGGTGATGATGAGTTTGGATACAAAGTCAGAACAGATTGCCATGGCATAAATGAAAGTGGTCAGGGTGATACGCATCAAGGATCAGAGCAGAGTTAAAGCTTAGGGAAGATGTGGTAAACTGAGGAGGCAAAATCCTGGGACCAAAGAACAGCTATTTTAGAATGAAGCTGAAGATGTAAAAATCTACAACCAAAGATCTGAACTTGAGTATAAACTATATATTTGGAAGCAGAAAGTTCAGATCTATTAGGCCAACTCCATTAACGTTGCCAATTTTTCATCCTAAAGAATTATGTCTTATTAATAAGTGATGCAATCACAAATTGTGCCACTATGAGTCCAAAAAATATGTTTGGCACTCTCTACATGTCAAATGCAGTGATAAATAACAGAGATAAAAATTTAAGTGAGACAAATGTGATCTTTGCCATTAGAGGGATCAGGTATTAAATAAAAAACAATATTATAATACAAGCACTTAATTATGATTGCTGTAAGTATTACCCAGAAAAAGTACAGGTATTGTAAGAATGAATTAGGGGATACTTAACCAGCCTGCAAAGAGGAAGGGTAGGAGGGCCAGGAATGTTTCCCAGAAGTAAATTTTAAGTTATAAACTCAGAGATGAGATAAAGTTTATTAAGACATGATTTGGGGGAAGGGCATTCCAGGCCAAGAATGCAACATATATGGAGTCTGGGAAAAAAAAATTAGGATGGCCAGGGTGACTAGAAGGTACTGAATGCAGGGGAATGCACAAGATGAGAATAGTGTGATACAGAGCCTGTTATACCCTACTGAAGAATTTAATAACATCCTAATTATAGTAGAAAAACACAGGACAGTGTTAAGCTAGTAAATAATATAATGACATTTGAGTTTAAAATATATATATCGTTCTAGGTGAGATGATAAGGTATTTGATACAAATCACAGTAATTCAAGTCTGTGACCCAACCACTAATGCCAAAGAAGCTGAAGTTAAACGGTTCTATGGAAACCTACAAGACCTTGTAGAACTAACAACAAAAAGAGAGATGTTTTCATCACAGGGGACTGAAATGCCGAAGTAGGATGTCAAGAAATACCTGGAATAATAGGCAAGTTTGGCCTTGGAGTACAAAATAAAGCAGGGCAAAGGCTTTGTTTTGCCAGAGAATGCACTGGTCATAGTAATAATCTTCTTCCAACAATACCAGAGACAATGCTACCCATGGACATCACTAGATGGTCAATACCAAGATCAGATTGATTATATTCTTTGGAACTGAAGATGGAGAAGCTCTATATAGTCGACAAAAACAAGACTGGGAACTGTCTGTGGCTCAGATTGTGGAGAACTCCTTAATGCAAAATTCAGACTTAAATTGAAGAAAGTAGGGAAAACCATTAGACCATTTAGGTATGACCTAAATCAAACCCCTTATGATTATACAATGGAAGTGACAAATAGATTCAAGGGATTAGATCTGATAGACAGAGTGCCTGAAAAACTATTGAGGGGGTTTGTAACTCTTATAGGAGGCAGTGACCAAAACTATCCCTAAGAAAAAGAAATGCAACAAGGAAAAATGGTTGCTTGAAGAGGCATTACAAATAGCTGAGAAAAGATGTGAAAGGCAAAAAGGAGACAGGGAAAGATATACACAGCAGAATGCAGAGTTCCAAAGAATAGCAAACAGAGATCAGAAAGCCTTCTTAGATGAACAATGTGAAGAAATAGAGGGAAACAACAGAATGCGAAAGACTAGAGAACTCTTCAAGAAAATTAAAGATATCAATATTTCAAGCAAAAATGGTCACAGCAAAGGACATAAATGGCATAGACCTAACATAAGCAGAATATATTAAGAAAAGGTGGCAAGAATACACAGAAGAACTATACAAAAAATATCTTCATGACCCAGAAAACCACGATGGTGTGATCACTCACCTAGAACTCAGATATCCTGGAATGCAAAATCAAATGGCCCTTAGGAAGCATCACTACAAACAAAGCTAGTGGAGGTGATGGAATTCCAGTTGAGCTATTTCAAATCCTAAAAGATTATGCTGTGAAAGTGCTGCACTGAATATGCCAGCAAATTTGGAAAACTCAGCAGTGGCCACAGGACTGGCAAAGGTCAGTTTTCACTTCAATCCTAAAGAAAGGCAATGCTAAGGACTGTTGAAACTACCACACCATTATACTCATTTCACATGCTAGCAAGGCCATGCTCAAAATCCTTCAATCTTGACTCCAACAGTATATGAACTAAGAACTTCCAGATGTACAAGGTAGGTTTAGAAAAGACAAAGGAACCAGTTTAGATATTTAACTTAACTCCTTTGTATGAATCTATTGGATCATACAAAAAGCAAGAGAGTTCCAGAAAAACATCTACTTCTGCTTTTGTTGTTACACTAAAGTCTTTGTGTGGATCCCAACAAACTGTGGAAGAGTCTTAAAGACATGGGAATACCAGACCACCTTACCTACCTCCTGAGAAGCATGTATGCAGAGCAAGAAGCAACATTTAGAACTTATATGGAACAACAGACTGGTTCATAATTGGGAAAGAAGTACATCAAGGCTGTATATTGTCACCCTGCTTGTTTAGCTTCTAAGCAGATTGTATCATGTGAAATATTGGGCTGGATGACTCACAAGCTGAAATCAAGATTGCCAGGAGAAATATAAATAATCTCAGATATGCAGATGACACAACCCTCATGGTAGAAAATGAGTAGGAGCTAAAGTTCCTCTTAATGAAGTTGAAAGGGTAGAGTGTAAAAGATGGCTTAAATTCAGTTTTCAAAAAAATAAGATCATGGCATCCAGTCCCATCATGCATGGCAAACAGATGGGAAAAAATGGAAATAGTGACAGCAAATTCTGGGAGATATTGATGAACAGGGAAGCCTGGCATGCTGCAGTCCAGTAGGTTGCAAAGTGTTGGACACCACTGAGCAACTGAACAGCAACAATAACACAGGGAAAACTTTTAGATTACCATACTAATTTAGGAAACTCTGATGATGACTCAGAATATGTTAATGGTAGTGAGGAAAGAAAGAAGCAGACAAAATCAATATATATATTTATCAAGTCTAAACCAATGAGCTGGTAGCCAAAAAGGAAGAAGGAAATATAAAATATCAAATTGAGGTTTCTGGTATGAATATGTGTGCTCAGTCTTGTAGTGGATAATGGTCTCGAGCTCTGAAGACACTAGGTCTGAAGATGTAAGTTTGGCTTCATTATACATTTCCTTCGCCAGGGGATCTTCCTGACCCAGGGATTGAACCCGGGTCTCTTGCATTGTAGACAGACGCTCTACCATCTAAGCCACCAGGGAAGTCCTTATACATGATAGGTCAAGTTATTAGAGTGGATGAGAATGACTTGGAAGACAAAATGAAGTGAGAAGAGATCTATCTTTCAGTCTTTAAGGGATGGTAATAAAAATGTTGCATGGCAAAGGAGACTAAATAAGAATGGTTAGAAAAGCAAAAGATTTTTGTATAGCTTTATAAATGTTTTGTACATGCTGCATGCTAAGTTGCTTCAGTCCTGTCTGACTCTTTGTGGCCTATGGCACTGTAGCTTGTCAGGCTCCTCTCTCCGTGGAATCTCCCAGGCAAGAATACTGGAGTGAGATTCCCCTCCTTCAGGGGATCTTCCTGACTCAGGGATTAAACCCATGTCTCTTATGTCTCCTGCATTGTCAGGCAGGTTCTTTATCACTAGCACCACCTGGGCATATATTTGCCTTTATCAAAGATTTTTCCTTTCATAGTTTTTTCATTTCTAGTTGTAGTCTTGTCTTTTCCACTTAGAGAAGTCCCTTTAACATTTCTTATAAGCCTTATTTAGTAGCAATGAACATTTCCAGGTTTTGTTTTCAGTAAAACTAGCTTTTATCTCTCAAATCTGAATGATATCCTTTTCCTGGGATAGAATCATCTGAGTCATTGTAACCTGATAAAGCAAAAGGACTCAGAAAGAAAATTTGGTTGAATTTTTCAATCAATCAATAAGCATTTGTCACAAACCTGTTCTTTGCAAGCTCTGTGCTAGATGCCTATTTTTCAGCAACATAAAATGTGGTGTTAGCTTGTAAGGAGCTTATGTGATAAAAGTAACTAACAAAATTTTAACACTCACTATGTTGAGGCACTGTATGAGGTAAGTCTTTTTTTTTTTTTAATGTTCTTTAACTTAATTAAATCTCACAGTATTCCTATTATGGAGGCATTATTTTTGTTTTTGTAATTTGCATTTAACAAATAAAATATTGTAATGCAAGGGGCTTAAGTAACTTGGCTATGAACAAACAGCAAGTGTAAAATATAATACTAAGCTATAGAGTGTAAGAAATGAGATCTTATGCTTTCAACGATTAGATCCACTGACTCTCTTTATAACTCATTGGGAAGGCAAGAAAAATATTTTTTAAAAAAATGAACAAACAAATTAGGAGAAAAAAATGCTCTTTGATTTTTCTTTGTTTAGACAACATGCTCTACTATTAAATAATAATTTTGAACTTATTAAATAGGAAAAAAATAATAGTGCACATCTTCAGCAGCTAGAGTTTTCCCAGTTTTAATAAAGAAGGAAAGAGATAGCTTAGTTGGTGAGAGTATAGAAATAGATCAGCTCACTCCCTGAAAACCAAAAGTTAGATAAGTTAAAGCCATCAAATCAACTTCTCTGGCATTTATCTCCACACCAAATTTGAACACATCATCCTTAAACTACTAGAAATTTAGGAGCTAGCTAAGAAAATTATCAAAGGGCTGAGGAGAATCTCCCTAAAGAAAGCAAAGTTGAAACAACAGCTGAAGTTGTTAGAATTAATAGAGGTTAATCAGTGTTCTGTTTAGCTGAACCAACATGGATATATAAGACAACAGAGAATTCAGGTAGGTCAGGGGCAAAGCAGAGATTGTGGAGATAATAAAACTTTCCCACTTATGGATAAATGAGTTTGGACACAAAATCAAAGCAGACTGTCGAGCATGGGTGACAAAAGTTCAAAGTCTCCTGACCGGTATCCTGGAACAGAGATAAGTAGTACAGATTTTTAGATAGAAGCTTAATATATGAGAATCTTTAGCCAAAGATCTAAAATAAATAAAACTTTTATTTAAAGGTAAGCAGCTCAGTTCTATGTGATCAGATCTCACAGTGCCCGATAATTCAAACTTGAAGAATGAAACCCTCTAAAAGAAGCACACACTGTGTATCGATTCATTCTTCCATGCATTCAGCTCATATTTGGTACCCTGTATAGCAGTCACAGTGATGCACATTGTACCTGTGATAAATGTAAGGCAATTGAAACAAATATGGTCTTTGCTGTAGTGAAAATTATAATGTGGTAGAAAAGTTAGACATTACCTAAATAATTACCAAAACATGTTTTTTAAATTATAATTGTCATCAGCTATAAAGGAAAGTTACTGAGTATTGCAAGAATTATTTATAGAAGGAACAATCCTAGTTTATAAATTGGTAGAGAAAATTGTTTAACCTGAAAGATGAGTCAATTAGCCAAGAAAATATGTGGAAAAAAATTACTGACAGAGGAAAAATAAAGTCTTAAGGTTAGGAAAAACAGGAAGGTGGCCAAAGTAACTCGGATATAGTGAAGAAGGGGGAAAAAGAGAACACAATGAAGCTGTAGGATTAGCTAGAGGCCAACAGGACATTGTATGCTGTGTTGAAGATTTAGAATCTTATCTTAATTTTAGTTCAGGAAACACTGAACATTTTATGCCAGTAAACAATATGACATTGGCATATTAAAAAGTCCTTTTGGGTGATCTCACTATGTATTTGGTATGGATTAGCCAGCAGCAGACTGGATATGGAGAGCTCACCTTTCAGACTATTTCAGTAGTTGAAGCAAGAGGTGATTACAGCTGGAACTTTGCTATTGACAATGAATACAGAAAAACATAGATGGATACAATATATAATAAAGTGGTAACAAAAAGAGTTGAAGGCGTAGACTCTAAGCATAAACAGGATGATGTAGGGAGATGTCATTTACTAGGATAGGAAGGAATGGAGAAGATAAGATTTGAGAGAAATATTGAGAATTCAGTTATCTAAGAGTGAGATATAACCAAGTAGAACTATGGAGTTGATGTGTTGGACTTCAGAAAAGATATCTTGCCGTAAGACAATTTTGAGTTCATCAACATATAGGTAATCTTTCAAGTAGAAAAAGATTATATCTCCATTTCTGGAATAAATAGATGATTGATGGTAATATTTCCTAGCACTGAGGAGAAAAAGAAAAAACAAATTTAGAGAAAGAAAGTCGAGTTTATTTGTGAACTGCCTGAGATAGACCAGTGTAAACATCAAGAGCAAAACTACCCTGCTGGGTCTGGGGTTGAGAAAAAAGATTTTGGCTGGAGATAAAGTTTAAATTCAGTATGCATTACTGTAAAGTTATTAAAGTACACAAGGCAATGGTATATTAGTTAATTATTAATGATTGTCTTGAACAACTGTCTTGCAAATTTTCTGACATTTAAAATTATCTTTAAAAATGGGCTGACTCCAATAGACCACTGATTCTAAGTTACTGAAGATAATGATGTTCAGATTCCTGGCACCAAGTTAGGTTTTGACCTATAGCCCATGTCAGTGAATATTTGCCATGTCAATGAATATTTTGGAGGAAAAAAATGCTCAAGTCAATGTCAACTGGATTGAAAGAAAGGTGTTCTTTGCATTCACACCTGCATTTCCCAAGCCAGACTTTTTTCCCTGCTATTTAATATACCTGTTTTACTCTGTACCATTCATATGGATTATTTTTCAAACATAATTATTACTGGCTAGACAAGAAGTTTGCATCTGATGATTTTGTACCAAAGGTCAGTCTAGAATAAATGTTATTCTTATACAAAGACTTTCAATTCCTACATTCAGTCAATTTTCTATTTTTAATTTAAACTCATATATTTCAGTGAAGTATCACTTCATTCAGAAAGACCCTCACATCCACTTCCTACAGCTAAAATATTAACTATATTTTTAAGATACTTTATGACTGCCTCTCCAATTTCACAGGACAAATTCCTGTAATAAAGTCTTTTCCAGGAAATTACAGTTGCAAGACTAAAGATAAAACTCATGAAGAAGCAAAGCCTTATGCAATAACTCTATGAAGCAAATATTTTACAAGAGAACTTACTGGAATATTAATATCTTGCTATGAAATCAGGTTTGGTAGAAAAATAAAATTCATTGTGAAGTATTTATATGAAAGAGATACAAAATCACCTTATTAAATGAAAGTATAACACATACACTTTACATTGAACCTATGGTCAAATAAGAATGAAAAGAATGTGAATAAAAGCTTCTGTCCAAGGTGTTACTTATGGGTCAAATCATTCTTTGCAAAAAGCTCAGAAATCTTAAAGACCTAAAAGTTTACATACTTTTTTTGACTAAAAGAAATTGAGAAATAATGAAGTAAAAGTAAATTATCTTGACACTAGAAATTTATTTATATCAGACTATTTTGCAAACAATGTAATTTGTTACTAGAGAAAAGAAATAGGGTTATACTTTAAAAATTATTTTGTAAGGTGTGCGTAGAGATACACAGTGGCATGTACACAGAGCTTTTTGGGGAATCTCATGCGACAGAACTGGCTGCTGGTATCTCTGGATTAAAGTTAAATATGTCTTCTTTCAAGAATATTTAATTCCTTAAAAAGGAAAACTACTCTAAAGATAAAGTAAATATAAGGATTATTATGATTATTTGGCAGTTATACTTTTCATAGACTTAAAAAGTTTTATATTTTTCAATTAGACCTGTTAGCATTAGCAGAATTCTTAGTAGTTTCACTCTATATGCTGATTGAACTACAGTTGGGTAATTTGTATGAGACCTTGGGAATCATTTGAGTATATTAAGTTTTGAAGCTCACTGAAATATTGAGATACATTAATGGAATTAGAACTCCTTAATGTTGCATGGACAATGTCACTCAAATTGGGGAAATGTTAGGATACCTGTTCCCTACTAGTTCAGTTCAGTTCAGTCGCTCAGTCATGTCCGACTCTTTGCGACCCCATGAATCGAAGCACGCCAGGCCTCCCTGTCCATCACCAACTCCTGGAGTTCACTTAGACTCACCTTCATCGAGTCGGTGATGCCATCCAGCCATCTCATCCTCTGTCGTCCCCTTCTCCTCCTGCCCCCAATCCCTCCCAGCATCAGAGTCTTTTCCAATGAGTCAACTCTTCGCATGTGGTGGCCAAAGTACTGGAGCTTCAGCTTTGTCATCATTCCTTCCAAAGAAATCCCAGGGCCGATCTCCTTCAGAATGGACTGGTTGGATCTCCTTGCAGTCCAAGGACTCTCAAGAGTCTTCTCCAATATCACAGTTCAAACACATCAATTCTTTGGTGCTCAGCCTTCTTCACAGTCCAATTCTCACATCCATACATGACTACTGGAAAAACCATAGCATTGACTAGACGGACCTCAGTCAGCAAAGTAATATCTCTCCTTTTGAATATGCTATCTAGGTTGGTCATAACTTTTCTTCCAAAGAGTAAGTGTCGTTTGATTTCGTGGCTGCAGTCACCATCTGCAGTGATTTTGGAGCCCAGAAAAGTAAAGTCTGACACTGTTTTCACTGTTTCCCCGTCTATTTCCCATGAGGTGATGGGACCAGATGCCATGATCTTCATTTTCCGAATGTTGAGCCTTAAGCCAACTTTTTCACTCTTCTCTTTCACGTTCATCAAGAGGCTCTTTAGTTCCTCTTCACTTTCTGCCATAAGGGTGGTGTCATCTGCAAGTATGAGGTTATTGATATTTCTCCTGGCAATCTTGAGTTCAGCTTGTGTTCCTTCCAGTCCAGCATTTCTCATGATGTATTCTGCATAGAAGTTAAATAAACAGGGTGACAATATACAGCCTTGACGTACTCCTTTTCCTATTTGGAACCAGTCTGTTGTTCCATGTCCAGTTTTAACTGTTGCTTCCTGACCTGCATATAGATTTCTCAAGAGGCAGGTCAGGTGGTCTGGTATTCCCATCTCTTTCATAATTTTCCACAGTTTCTTGTAATCCACACAGTCAAAGGCTTTGGCATAGTCTAGAAAGCAGAAATAGATGTTTTTCTGGAACTCTCTTGCTTTTTCCATTATCTAGTGGATGTTGGCAATTTGATCTCTGGTTCCACTGCCTTTTCTAAAACCAGCTTGAACATCTGGCAGTTCACGGTTCTCATATTGTTGAAGCCTGGCTTGGAGAATTTTGAGCATTACTTTACTAGCATGTGAGATGAGTGCAATTGTGCGGTAGTTTGAGCATTCTTTGGCATTGCCTTTCTTTGGAATTGGAATAAAAACTGGCCTTTTCCAGTCCCGTGGCCACTGCTGAGTTTTCCAAATTTGCTGGCATATTGAGTGCAGCACTTTCACAGCATCATCTTTCAGGATTTGGAATAGCTCAACTGGCACTCCATCACCTCCACTAGCTTTGTTCGTAGTGATGCTTTCTAAGGCCCACTTGACTTCACGTTCTAGGATGTCTGGTTCTAGATGAGTGATCACACCATCATGATTATCCAGGTCATGAAGATCTTTTCCGTACAGTTTCTCTGTGTATTCTTGCCACCTTTTTGCCCACTATCAGCTTAATAAATAAAAGTGTATGCAAGTACACTTCTCTGTATTCCTCTTCCCCAGTAATAACCTTCTTCTTCTCCTTAGTATAAGTTCAATCCAGAATTTGATATTTATATCCAAACCTTAAGTTTCATGTATCTTATATACATACACCTTTAGGCAAAATATGATATCATATCACTTTGCTTATTTTTAAATTTTATGTAATAGGAATTATGATATATGAGTTATGCATTTTCCCCCAGCATTAAGCATGCAAGCTCCATCTATATTGATAGTTGTAGCTTTGTTTTTTTTTCAATTCTTGGCTAATTTAAAAGTATCTTGTTAAAGGAAATTACAGTGTAATAAATCTGGGCTTTGGTCACATGGAATTTTAATTCTCTGTTATTCTTTATATCGTTCTACCTTTGTGAAAGTTACTTAAAACTGTCTCAGCCTGTTTTCTTATCTACCAAAATGGATCATAATGTCTTCTTTATGAATTATTTTAGACATAATTGTAAAATGTGCATTTGGAGATAAGTATATAGATATATAAAATATGTATGTGGAACAATACTAAATGATTTTTTCTTTTCCATATTTAAATTTTTCTTTTACTTTAAGTAGTGATTGCCAGACATACTTTTAATACAAACTCACTATGTGTTGCTTTTTTGGGACATACAAGAGCAGAGACAGCTCTTGGGAGTGGTTCAGTGGCTTTATATGGCTGAAGTGGTGTGAACTGTGTACTTGGAAAAATCTAGATGTGGCTTCAGGCTCACTTGTTCATTGGTCATGTGACCTGATCACATTTCTTAATCTTACTTTGAGTGGGAGGCTGCATTCTTAAGGGGAGGTAAATGCTACTCCTCTCACAAGAGCTTTGTGATGATCAAATTAAATCAGTGTATTAAAGTACTAAGTGTGTTCTAGCCTTATTGTATGTGTTTAACACATATTAGCAGTTTTCCCTTTGTAGTCAACTTACTAATGATGTTCAAGATATTTATTTAATGTAAAGCTTTTAAGTACATTTTCTTATCTACGTCGAAGTGTTTCTTCCTCTGTCTTCTTTTCTCTACACACTTTCAAACCTAAGTTGTGCTCTCCGCTTTCATAGCTTAAACAATTCTGACCACTCCCAAACCTATTTAGTGAAGTATAGCTTCTTTAGCCAAATGTCTAATGAAAGTTCTATAAGTATCCAATTCTTTATCAACTCTTCATCTTGTTTCCTGGTATACCTCTTTTTTGTTACATTCAATGTTATAATCTAATTACCTCACCATCTTCTCATAACATCAGTGGTTCTTCTTTTCTTTCTTTCTTTTTTTTTTTTGGATAGAGGCAAGACGAAGAGTACACTGAGTGGCCCAAGTCTTAAAGTCTTCCATGATTTTCCCTTGTCTTTTAATCCTACTTAGTCTTACCGCTTTAATGTTTAAATAGTTCTAGAATATCTCTATTTCTGCATTGTGGAGGCCCTCATCACTTCTGGTGGACTAAAATGGTGTTCTATTAAACAGTCTTTTAATCTGTTACTGTATCCAGTCTATCCTCCAGTCACAAAACTTACTGTATTACTCTCTTGCTGAAATCTTTAAATATCTCTTTCTCTATTGAATAGCTTCAAACTCCTTGACAGTATTAAAAATGTTGTATATAATCATGATTTTTAACCATTTTTGCTATCAGATTTTGTATCTTGTGTCATCACCTGAAAAATTATAAAAAGATACTTAAGTTTCTCAAGCATGTCATGTGATGTCCTGTTTCTCTACAAATTCATGCTTTTCTCCTTACTAAATATGACTTTCCCTTCAAGACAAATTTGGAAGAAAATAAATTAATATTTCTAAAGTCCTTACTGTGTCAGAACTGTGTTAAGTGATATAAAGACACTGTAATATTTGAATTTGCTAATAACTCTGTGATGTCAATGAAGTTCCTATTTAGACATGAGGAAATCAAGGCAGGATTTAAACTCTCATCTGCATGACTACAAAAAAATGTATTTTTAATTATTATAGCCTAGGCCATTTATTTAATTCTTACAAAAAGATAAAGAGAGAGAGGTTTAATTTGATTTCTACATGATAAAACTCAAGTTCATGGAGTTCGGGTATCATGCCATGGTCACATAAACTTGTAACCCAGTAGGACCCTATGGCACTTTCCTGCAGCAGATATCTACTCTAGGTTCTCAGCCTGCCTTCTGTTTGTAGAAAAGCTGCATTTTCCCGGGGCCCTCCTGAGTTACAAAAGCCTGGCTCAAGAATTAATGATGGGAAAGATGTGAATCAGTTCAGTTCAGTCACTCAGTCGTGTCCAACTCTTTGCAGCCCTAGGGACTGCAGCATGCCAGGCCTCCCTGTCCATCACCAACTCCCAGAGTTTACTCAAACCCGCGTCCATTGAGTCGGTGATGTCATCCAACCATCTCATCCTCTGTCGTCCCCTTCTCCTCCTGCCTTCAGTCGTTCCCAGCATCAAAGATGTGAATATATAGTGATAAAAGTAGCAGTTGAGCAGAAGTGCATGCATGCTCAGTCATGTCTTTGAGACCCTATGTACTATAGCTCTCCAGGTTCCTCTGTCCATGGGATTTTACAGGTAAAGAAGAATGTCATTTCCCTCTGCAGGGGATCTTCCTGACCCAGGGATCGAATCTGTGTTTCCTATGTCTTCTGCATCAGCAGGTGAATTCTTTACCACTGAGTGGTGCTGTAAGTAGTTTGAGCCAGGAGAACTGGTAACAATTTAAATAATAAATCACCCATATGGCAGTCACAGAATCTTTAGTTCTTCCCTAAGCTACCTAGGTAACAGTATCTCAAATATAATTCCTAAGTTTTTAAACAGATGCTAAAATCCCACCAAATGGGAGAAGTTAAGTTGATGTTGATGTTAAGTTACTTGATGTACGTGATCTATGGGACCCTGAGGCTTGATAATGTTAACCACGTTGCCTGTTACCTCTTCATGTGTAAGCTGATCACATACCCTGAGACTCCTCTCCCTCAGTTTGCCTTTAAAAATGCTCCCGGAAACTCATCTGGGAGTGTCAGATTTTTGAGCATTAGCTGCCGCAGACTCCTTGTCTGGTGCCTTACAATAAATGCTGCACTTCTCTTCACAACATCTCAGTGTTATCCTTGGATTTCCTCGGCAGGGCCAGAAGACTCAAATTCTTCTGGGTAGCAAATTCAGAAACTTTGAATTTAATTTCAGATTTGTGAAACATTAGAGCCTATGTAAGTTCTATTTACCACTCAGATTCTTTAAATATTTCCTCTCCATGCATCATTTCCTAATGCCCCAGGAGCAAGTGGTGAATACACGATCTCTTCTACTGCTCTGCCTCATGTATAACACTTATCTATCAGTTACTTAGCAGTCGCAGCAGGCTTTAGTAGTTATCTCATTTGCATACCTTAACACGTATCAGAAGTGATCATAGTCATCACCTGGCATGTATGTCTTTATGTGTCTTTCTCATTAAAGTATGAATACCTTTGGAGAACTCATTATACATATTTGTCTTCCTAGCATGTAGCACAATTCATTGCATATAGAAAGTATATAATAAATATCTTTGATTGAATGAATGTGTTGTAATTAGAGGATGACTATATTATAGTTAGGACAACTTGAGAAAAGGGGAAATAATGTCTTAAATCTTGGAAAATAAATGCAGCCTGCTCCCACTCCCCTTGAGCTCAGGAATGTGGAAACTTTGGTAGACTAAATTATTTTCTTAATTCTACATGGCATTGTGTATTCTTAAAATGAATATAAGTTATGCATTTGTCCAAATGACAGGTTAGGTATATATCTTAATAGATATTGCAGATTTAGCTGACTAAATATGTTTTGATTTATTTACAAGTTTTGATTCAATTGATTGAGCCTATTGTACATTACAGAGTTTGCTCCATATTTTATATGTATTATAAATTCTTAATATTGGAAAGCCTCTAGATCTGCAAAGAGATCAAATTCATCTAAAAGAGGCACCTCTGTTTTCCATACACTTAAAAAGAGAGGTTAAGTGTGTTTCTTAGGCATAGTCAGGCTTCTGGAAAATGGAAATCAGTTCTTGTTACTTTCTCAGGCTTTTTCAAATCCGGGAA
The DNA here is from genome assembly GCA_006410615.1 of Neotragus moschatus. Classification (NCBI taxonomy): domain Eukaryota; kingdom Metazoa; phylum Chordata; class Mammalia; order Artiodactyla; family Bovidae; genus Neotragus; species Neotragus moschatus. Next base: position 501,718 of record SJYA01000754.1, on the reverse strand, counting down.
TACAATAGGTTGTTTTTACTCCTGTGTTTCCCCTCAAGGTTTCCCCTACCCTGATTTCCTAGGGACTTACCATCTCTATAGCTTTTCTTATGCCATTCTTATCTCTGCTGAGTCTAATTTTGGTCTACTCTAGGTTGATGAGGTGTTTGCGTGTGTGTGTTCTCTCCCCACATTTAAAACAGTTGAATCTGTTAGGTGCAAATCAAGTCTCAAACTCAGTTCTACTTTTAGGTCAATGCTCTTTCTCTCCTTTTTTTTTTTTTTGCAAATTTTATTTATTTATTTACTTTATTTTACTTTACAATACTGTATTGGTTTTGCCATACATCAACACGAATCCACCACGGGTGTACATGCACCTAACAGCTATGTGATCTTTTTATTTGCTTATTCAACCCTTTAAAAAAAAGTGATGACAGTTTATATGACTTTGGTAGACCATTTAACTTTTTGGGTCTCAGATTATTTACCTGCAAAATATGTCACAGGGTTACTGTGAATATTAATTAAGAATATGCATGTCATAAATTTTAAATTTATACATCCCTATTGAGATTTCCTGATGACTCAGGTAAAGAAGCCACCTGCCAGTGTAGGAGACACAGATTTAATCCCTGGGTTGAGAAGATCCCCTGGAGAAGAAAATGGCAACCCACTCCAGCGTTCTTGCCTGGGAAGTCCCATGGACAGAGGAGCCTGGCAGGCTAAAGTCCAGGGGATTGCAATAATTTGGACATTACTTAGTGACTGAATAGCAACACAAACTAAACATTATCATTCAAAAAGGTAGCCACTAGCCATGCATTGATATTGAATACTTGAAATGCAGCTAGTTTGAATTGAGATAATTTATAAGTACAAAACATATGCTGGATTTTACAGGGTTGGTACAGAAATTTTGAAAAGTGAAGGTCAGTGGCTCAAAGATTTTATTTGTTGATTGCTCATTGAAATGATGATATTTTAGATATATTAGGTTAAATAAAATGCATTATTTTAAAAAATAAAAATAAAACAGTTGAATCTGAAAATTCACCAAGTAGGTCCAAAGTTATCACCATCATTTTAGATCTGGGTCTTGGAAATTTGTATGTGGGAAAAATATTGACTTTTCTCTCACTCACTGCAGAAGGAGAGAAGGACAAAGCTAATACTTTTCCTGTCCACCTGGTTATACACTATTGAATCATGTCAATTCAGAGAATTTAAATTTTCAATGTTTATATTTGCAATTATTTTTGGTTTTGTCAGCAATTTGTATCTCTTAAATGCTTGTACACTGTATCCTTATACACGATAAGCTAAATTTCAAAGTTTGTGATTTTCTACTAGTTTTAAATTAGAGATTATCTTCATACAAAACAACTTCTAGATGACTAAATTGATAAAACTCTTGGTGAAATTATTTGGTGTCATTTAGGGGGCTCTGAAAAACTCTGGTACCACAGTTCTTTACGTCTCATGGCAGAAAAGATTCAATAAGAGGCACAGTGAAAGATAAGAAGTGATTTATTAGAATAGGATGCTTGTGGTGTTTACAAGTGGGCAGGCAAGAGAGTGCCATGCCTTGAGAACTTACTGGGCTACAGTTTCATAATCAAAGGAAAATGGGGAGGGGAAGAAGAATGTCTTTATCTTTCTTGAGTAGACATCATGCTTCCATCATCAGCTTCTCCTTCAGCTTCAGCAGGGGAGTTTCCTTGTCCCTACATGGTCAAGCTAGGTCCACAAATTATTGTGTTTTTATGTGTATAGAGAGCATATCCTAGGGATCATTAACTTACTGACCTCACTGGGCAGGATATGGATATCACGCCATCATTGGTTTACTGTTTGCGGGAGTGTCTCATGCTTCTGTCTCATGGTTTTGTTGCTAAACAAGCCTTCTTGTTTTGTAGTTAAGCAAACATGCTTTCTTGAGTAATCATTAACTTACAGAGATCTCATACACACACACACACACACACACATATATATACATATTGCTTACAATCCCCTAGTGGGATTAGCTATTTATTAACTATTTAATTACCTACTTTGTCCCTTTATTTCATCCCTGTCATTGGCAGGAAATTTATCCTTAGCTATAACTTCTAAAACTTTTAAGTGTTAGAGATCTTTTGTATAAAGAATAAAAAATATTACTCAGTTAAATAGCATAAAACAAAGTCTACTTGTAGTTAACTTGAATTTTTTAATGTTAGAAGCAATATATATTTTTAAATGTACAGACAGAATCTGAGTTGGATACAGCAGAACATTGAGGAGTCTGGAAGATATAATGTATATAGTAATTGGAGAGTTAATTTCTCAGACACATTTAGAATGTTTTAGCATAATCTTTATCAGCTGAATATACCTATCTTTTTCACTGGCCTAGCAAGAATTATGCTCTTATTGCACTTGCAAGGAAAAACTATCTCCCTGACCATCCCTAAACTCCATCGCTGTTGCCATCAGGGCTCCCACTGCCTTCTCAGGCTGGTATAAATTATAACTGGTTTACTGACTGAAAATCACCATGATCATGCCTCCTCCAAGAGTGAATTGCTCTCTGTAATGTAATCTTTAGATGGGAAACCTTGATTATACTCTGAGAGTTAGTCTCTACTCCAGTCCTGAGCATGAATTTGAAGGCTTCGCTCTGGTCTTACAAGTGGCAAGTTGTGGTGAGATAGAAATATTGCCTTTTTGTGTATGTGGTACCTGTGTATATACAAAATATAAGATATATATAGTATATATATATATATATGTATGAAAAGGCTTTGAAAAGACAGGCATTAAGCTTCTAAATAATCTTAGTAACATCTGTCCTCTTTGGTGGATAAAGTTTAATTAGTTTTTACAATGAAGATACTTTGGGAAATAGACAAACATTTATTGTACATTAAATGCATTTGCCATTTCATTTTACATGGATCTCTTATTATGGTAATTTTTCTAAATACTACTGTGATATTTCAAAATGCTACCTGTGTTTTCTCTTGATGACTATTAGCATAATAAAAAGCATAATTAGTTTTAAAGCTTGCTTGTTTTTTGAGGCAATGAAAAAAGACTAGTTGAAATCATGGCATGTTCTTAGGAGCTTAAATTCTGAGAGAAAAGGCACTCGAACTACAGACACACCCCGTGTACAGGTGCTCAGAATCCAAAATAGTCAATAGTGATGAACAATGATGTAATCACTGTGATATTTTAAAAAAGAATCCTCTTCCATATTATTGAAATAAAAATTATTTTTAACTTAAAATCTTCTAAGAAGTGTTATTCAAACGAGCCCATATAAAAATCTCCTAGAGTATGATTTATAGCAATTCATCATTGTTCTTTTTTCTTAATTTTCAGTTTAGCACTGTTGATTTTCCAGAAATCGTAGGAAAAAAATCAACTGTATATATCTCACTTCTAATATAAAATATTCAGCCTAAATCTGCAGAACTGATGTGTTTTGAATAAAAGTAAACAGATGTTATAGCATTTCCTCAGAAGAGTCCAGTTTAAACATTCTGCAATATGCAAATACCATCCCGTCTATGTGAGTGTTTTACCCCGGTGGATGCTGCAGGGTTGGAGGTTTCTGCCTGTGCTTTAGGTTGTAATTTTATTTGTGGAAATAAACCAATCGCGGAGCTCCAGTTGTCTTAGCGATGAGGTGATCAATAGCCCATTACTGGATAGAACAGCGACTACAGGAAGTGCATTGAAGATTTTAATGCATGAATTATGCATGCGGTGCTCATTCTTTAGTCTCTGAACAGAATGACAGGGTTTGTGAAGTCGCCTCAGATAGTTTCTTGCATTAAGTGACTGCAGTGAAATGCTTAATATTTTCAGGCATAGAAGCAGCATTGACTCTAGCCAGCTGAATTTGGATGTAAATCCCCCAGCTCCTAGCACAGAATGCTTTATTTGAAAGTATTGCTATGTAGCGAGCCAGCTTTACTGTCATCTAACCTGCTCTCCCCAGAAGGTTGGCTGAAGGATGGGAGCGGCTGTGCCTGCCTCTGAGGTCACAGCTTGAAGTCCTTTTAACTTGCTTTCTGCAGCAGGAGAGAAGCGTACTGTGGTGTAAGTGTCGCCGCATTCATTCAAATGGACAGTTTGCAATAAATACTATACTCAGAACGACAGATAATTCAACATATGAGGTAAGTCCGAGGTTTTCCTCTAGGTTAGAAAATTGCAAGCGAAAATGTGCTGAATTCGGATAAGGATGATGCAGTGTTAGTAGGACTGACTTACACCTCAGTATTGCCATGCAGTGTCGGGATTCTCAATTGTTACGTTAATTGAAGGCTGATTTTATTCTGTATTTTTGACAGTATTTGTGCCGCAGGGTATTTTATTTTGCACGCAAAAGCTTTTCAAGACTGTACCAGAGCTCAGATGTGTGTGTCTCAGATAGACTGAGACCTGCAAATTGGGGAGGGGCAGCACCGTGAGTATGAGTGGAATCAATAAAAATTTCCTCCTGTGGAGAAGTTTTAGCAGGGCTGTGGTATTCCTTGGCTCTTATTGTTTCCTTAATGTCAGTATTTTCAAATTATGGTAAAAAATGTTGATAAACACCAAAAATGTTCACTCCTTTCCCCAGAAGCAGAGGAAAGCACTGAGGTACTGTGCTGCATACAAATGGAACAGATGGAATTAAAATAATTTGGAATAGCTTGTCCTTGAAGGAAGACCTTGTTGTCAGAAACAAAACAATCTGACTTCTACCTGTGGTGTTCTCTTTTTTCCCTCTTGTCCAGAATGCCCTACTCCAGAAAGAATATATAGATGACAGATTTCAAAATGTATGCTCCCCCTCCATGAAAAAAAAAAAAAAAAAAAAAAAGTTGTATTTCGTTCTTGGTCTTTAAAAAAATAAGCTTATATGATTGCAGAACTCATTATATAAAAGCCAAATAAAATTTACAAAAACTCTGTAAAACTGAAAAACATAGCTCTGTATTCTGCTATATTTGCCAGTCTTTGTGAATTAAAGCTGCTTGCTTAAACACTATGACAATAATGAATAAAAATGCAAGTTATGTGCACTATGAAATAAATTTTTAAACCTTTCTTTAGGGTGGGAAAGTATCATTAACAAATATTCAGTAAGAAACTCTAGATATATAATAACATTTTTTAAAAGGTACTTAATATCATTTATACTATTAGTGTATATATGTGTATACACACAGTCATATATGCACACATATATACACACAATATATAATTTATAAAACATAATATATGCCATATAACAGGTATGTCATATAATGTAGATAATATAACATTATCTACTCAAGTATGTTAATTAATGTTAAGTTTTTAAAAATGTGTTTTCTATCAAGAACCAGTGATAGGGGCTTCCCAGGTGGTCCAGTGGTTAGGACTCCAAACTTCCACCGCAGGCGGCATGGATTCCATCCTTGGTTGAGGAACTAAGATCCCACATGCCACATGGCATGGCAAAAAAATAAATCAATAAAATAGAACCTTAAATTAGAAAAAAATCAGTGATAGATAAGGCCAACTATTTTTGCTAAGATAGGGATTATTTATTAAAAATAAAAAGGAAATATAGAGCACTGACAGTAAGATCACAGGAAAAATACCCTTCAAGCCTTTCACAGTGCATTTCAATTTTGCTACAGTGTTACTTTGTTACTTGGGTTTCCTGTCAACCATCTGGGGGTGGTGTGGCACTTGGTTTCCAGGACTGTACAATGTGTTTAAATCTTCCAAGCTCATCTAGTTAGGTACATAAGTACACTCACACTTGGAGTGCAGCTTTTCCATAGGGAGGGGAAGAAAGGAAGGAGAGGTGTCTCCCAATGCTGAGTCATGGTATTCAGTTCTGTTTAAATGCCTTTTGGGTGAGGTCCCCTAACAGCTAGTAAAATGGAATCCAAAAGAAAATGAGAAAGAACGGAGGGGACAGAAACACAATGTATTTATAGTAAGAAATGTATTTAATAATATATTTATTGCATTGACATACTAAATTCTGAGTAATGGATATAATGGCAATGCTACTTGTTGGAGCTTGTTGAAGTGACAGTAGAAGAAAAGCCTCCATGCTGGGTGACAAAACCATAGCAGTAAAATTAATGAGCCAACATATGGGACAATTGTATAGACAAAGGGGTCCATGTAGCACTTCACTTGTACAAATCTAAGCCTCTTTGTCATTGTTCTGGTCTCAACTCAAGCCATTATTCAGTCTCGCTGAAAATATCTGATGGTTTCAATAAAGAATATTCCCTAGGTCATGTGAGGAGAATCTAGAATGAGATGTGCTCAGTTCCCAATTTCCACATTAGCTGCAACTAATTTTTATAGGTTATCAACTGGGAGAAACTAGCAAGAGATTAATGAGAATATTTGAAAATCAACCACAACATATGAGGTAAAATACCATAAATGAATTTAGGTAATGATTACCATGGCAAAGTATGAACATATTAAATTCAACAGGAAAGGAAACCGAAGATATAAAAAGGATATAATAAAAAGGAAAGAGAGAAAATGGAATGTGAAACATCAAAAGGAAACTTTTTGAAAAAATAAATTTAATTCATAATTGATATATTCATTAATACCTCTAAAAATCAATCTATAAGATTTCTGAAATATTATGATTCACTAATATGATTTTGTAATTTAACTTAAAAAAGGAACTTTAAAGGTGAGTTAGTAAACAAAGAAATCAGTTGAGAATAATATTTTAAAATGATAAGCAGACAATTTTGTTATAGGGAATAAATACATACGTTAATAAGGAATATTAACATGTACATTATAATAAATCTAAGAAGAAAACTGCATCCATCTATCTATACTATATTCAGTATTGACTAAGATTGTAGAAAAGTTATGAATCCTTTATGGAAGAGTGGAAGAGTAAAAGATGAGAGATGAAAGGCCCATTTTCCAAGCCTAAAAAACACATACAATTTGATTAAATCTGAGTTAATATTTATATGGTGCATCATGAGAAATGCTGGGCTGGAGGAAGCACAAGCTGGAATCAAGATTGCTGGGAGAAATATTAGTAACCTCAGATATGCAGATGACACCACCCTCATGGCAGAAAGTGAAGAAGAACTAAAGAGCCTCTTGATGAAAGTGAAAGAGGAGAGTGAAAAAGTTGATTTAAAGCTCAACATTCAGAGAACAAAGATCATGGCATCTGGTCCCATAACTTCATGGGAAATAGATGGGGAAACAGTGGAAACAGTGGCTGACTTTATTTTTCTGGGCTCTTAAATCACTGGAGATGGTGATTGCAGCCATGAAATTAAAAGACACTTACTCCTTGGAAGGAAAGTTATGACCAACCTAGACAGTGTATTCAAAAGCAGAGACATTACTTTGTCAACAAAGGTCCATCTAGTCAAGGCTATAGTTTTTCCAGTGGTCATGTATGCATGTGAGAGTTGGATTATAAAGAAAGCTGAGCGCTGAAGAATTGATGCTTTTGAAGTGTGGTGTTGGAGAAGACTCTCAGAGTCCTTTGGACTGCAAGGAGATCCAACCAGTCCATCCTAAAGGAGACCAGTCCTGAGTGTTCATTGGTAGGACTGATTTTGAAGCTGAAACTCCAATATTTTGGCTACCTGATTCGAAGAGCTGACTCATTTGAAAAGACTCTGATGCTGGGAGGGATTGGAGGCAGGAGGAGAAGGGGACAACAGAAGATGAGCTGGCTGGATGGCATCACTGACTCAATGGACATGGATTTGGGTGGACCCTGGGAGTTGGTAATGGACAAGGAGGCCTGGCGTGCTGCAGTTCATGGGGTTCCAAAGAGTCAGACATGACTGAGTGACTGAACTGAACTGAATCCTCTGTAGGTTTCTTTAATAGCTAGAGAGGTATTAATAACTTTTAATACACAGAAAATTTTTTCAAATATAAATTTATAACAAAGAATGATACCAAGAGATTTCATATTCTTTTCTCTTCCATTGGAGAAAATGATAAAATTAGTTCCTCCTTAAAATATTTTCCCTAAGAAATTATAGCTTATGAAGCACTTTCCTTTTATATATTCTTTTAGCAGCCGACTCCAATGGTGGTGTCATTTTAATACAGCTTCATGCATGTTTCACCAATTTATTTCCTCTGATTATAAATAAACATTTTACCCTTTTACCCCATTATTTATTGTTTCTGAAACTATACAAGACAATTCAGTGCAATGAAGAAGCATTTATTAAGCTCTTCTTGTGTGCTTTTGCTCAATACTTGCTTTAGATGCAGAAAAAGATGAAGGGCTATGCATTTAGTAAAAAAAATAATTCAAATGCAGGGAAAAAATTAGAGCATAGCACCAGCCCAAAAATATTTTGTTAAATGGTTCAGTGTCACAGGAGAAAGAAGGAACTAGGCTCAGAATTTTTAAATGGAGTCCAAGAGAATAATATCCATAAACACATGGAAATGAAAATTCATACTATATATCCTTGTGTCAGGACTGAATAGAGGAATTGGATAGATGGAATTGAGAATAAATAAGGTGGGAGCCGGTTATTAAGACTTTAACCTACAGAATAAAAAGTTTAGACATAGACCTAACAATCATTGGGCAGGACACTCACAGACATTATTTAATCATACTGGAGGCATTCAATGCTAAAGATATTTCTAAACCTCTGAATCAGATGAATTCCCAACTTTTCTTATTAATGGTTGCTAATCCTGAATTAAATATTATATTAATTAACCACACATTTTTATCTGTATTCTAATCCTTTGCTTTGCTGACCATGGAGGGGCTGTGCCTCCCAAAGGGAGCCAGTAATGGGAGTTAGTAAGCCATTGGCCCTCAAATTCCCTTTTCAAGTACAAACCCATCATTCCAAAGCCCTGCCTTCAACTACCCTCTTTATTAGAGTTCGCACATCTAGCCACTTCTTTCTTCCTGATTGCTCTAGGGAGGAGTACTTAGAGTAGACCACCAAGTACAGCCACAATGCCCCAGTTAAAGTAAAAGTTACTCAGTTTTGTCTAACTCTTTGCGACCCCAAGGAATTCTCCAGGCCAGAATACTGGAGTAGGTAGCCTTTCCCCTCTCCAGGGGATCTTCCCAACCCACGGATCGAACCCAGGTCTTCCACATTGCAGGTGGATTCTTTGCCAGCTGAGCCACAAGGGAAGCCCACAATGCCCCAGGGCTCTCTGAAATAATTCAAACTGGCCAATCCCACATCCACTTTTATCTTGCATCCTTACTGAGAAAAGCATAATACTGTAAAGGCTCATGCCTACTGTGCCCTTCCCCCACTGCCTTCTGACAAAACCCTCATTATTCCCACAATTCCCTGTACGTCCCCAGGCATATGCTGCCTTCTCAGGATTTGTAAGTGTAACAAACTATTATTTCCAATGACTATCATCACCAGGTTTGTTGGCTTTACTATACCTAGATAATAATAAAATATATTAAAACAAACTTGAAAAATATGAACATCCTTAATGTTAATTGACATCTATAGAAGTATTGTACTCCTAGTGTTTAAAATACATCAGTCAAGTCTTTCTCAAATCATTACCCTTTTATTAAAATGCTATATTGTTAGAGCAAGTTTGTGTGCCCAATGCACAGTGAAACCAAACAAACAAAAATGTTGGAGTTTGGAGCAGAGAAAGGTTTATTGCCTGGTGGCTCAGATAGTAAAGCGTCTGCCTACAATGTGGGAGACCTGGGTTCGATCCCTGGGTTGGGAAGATCCCCTGGAGAAGAAAATGGCAACCCACTCCAGTACTTTTGCCTGGAAAATCCCATGGACAGAGAAGCCCAGTAGGGCCCAATTCATGGGGTCGCAAAGAGTCGGACATGACTAAGCAACTTCACTAGACTACACTATACAAGGAAACAAGTGATTTATGTTCCTCCAAATCTAGACCTCCCTGAAGCGTTCAACAAAACTTTTTTTTTTTTTTTAATATCACAAATATATTAGCTCATAGTTCTGTAGTTGGAAGTCCAGGCACAGTTGGCTCACCGGATTCTCTGCTTGAGTGTCATAAGGCTTAAATCAAGATGTTGGCTGGACTACATTCCTTTCTGGAGACTATGAGGTGAATCTACTTCCAAGTTCATGCAAGATGTTGGCAGAATTCTGTTCCAGTTCTAGACTTTAGGTCCCATTTTCTTTGCTAGCTGTCAGCTGAAGGCAGTTCTCAGCTTCTGGAGGACACCCTTCCTCCATTTTGAAGGCAGCAACAGTGAGTAGCAAAGCATTTTTAAAAGCCAGGGAAGGGAGGGGGATAATAGGGATGTGATCAAGTCATGCACAATTCTCTGATTTGCTGATAGTGAGATATTAATCACAGGGCAGTATCACAGGAGTTAATATTATCAATCCTCAGGCTCCAGTAGGCATGGGGGTTATGTGCCCATGCTCATCAAGTAGTTAATATCTTCTATTTAATGAGGACAGGGAGTGGTTTCACATCTGTAAAACAACTCAGGAAATGTGCATCAGATACTGTAATCTAAGGGTACTCCAGAGAGGAGCTAAAGCAGAGGATATGCGGGAATGCCTGTCTTGAAAGATCCTATACATCCTGCTCCATTACAATATTATTTAATTTAAGGGAAATTTCTCAGTGAACCTCCTGTAAGTACAAGCTCAATTCTCTTCTAAGATGTGGTTAGAAGAGGAAGGATATTATTCTAGAAATGTAAGTGGACAATTAGTTTTTAGTCTCATAACAAGGTGTACAGGTCTAAAGTTTTAAATATTTTCCTGAGTCTGCTTTAACTTGTTGCTGTTCAGTCACTAAGTAGTGTCCAACTCTTTGTGACCCCATGGATTGCAGCATGCCAGGTTTCCCTGTCCCTTCAGTGTCTCCTGGAGTTTGCTAAAACTCAAGTCCATTGAGTCAGCAAGGTCATCCAACCATCTCATCCTCTGTCATCCTCTTCTCCTGCCTTCAATGTTTTCCAGCATCAGGGTCTTTTCCAAAGTGTTGGGCTCTTCACATCAGATGCTAAGGTATTGGAGCTTTAGCTTCAACATCAGTCCTTCCAATGAATATTCAGGGTTGGTTTTCTTTAGAATTGACTGGTTTGATTTCCTTGCTGTCCAAGAGACTCTCAAGAGTCTTCTCACACACTACAGTTTGAAAGCATCAGTTCTTCAGCACTCAACCTTCTTCATGGTTCAACTCTCACATCTGTACATGACTACTGGAAAAACCATTGCTTTGACTAGATGGACCTTTGTTGGCAAAGTGATTTAACTGCTTTTTAATATGCTGTCTAGATTTGCCATAGTTTCTCTTCCAAGGAGCAAACATCTTCTAATTTCATAGCTGCAGTCACCATCCACAGGGATTTTGAAAACCAAGAATATAAGATCTGCTACTGTTTCCATTTTTTTCCAACCTATTTGCCATGAAGTGAAGGGATTGGATGCCATGATCTTCATTGTTTGAATACTGAGTTTTAACCTAGCTTTTTCACCCTCTTTTTCACCTTCATCAAGAAGCTCCTCTTCTGTCATTATGATTGGTGGTATCACCTGGATATCTGAGGTTGTTTATATTTCTCCCAGCAATCTTGATTCCAGCTTGTGATTCATCCAGCCTAGCATTTCGCATGATGTACTCTGCAAGAAGATAAACAAGTAGGATGACAATATACAGCCTTGACATACTCCTTTCCCAATTTGGAACCAGTCCATTGTTCCATATCTGGGTCTAACTGTTGCTTCTTGACCTGGGATTGGTCTCTCAGGAGGCAGATAAGATGATCTGGTATTCCCATCTCTTTAAGAATTTTCCACAGTTTGTCATGATCCACATAATCAAAGGCTTTAGCAAAGTCAATGAATCAGAAGTAGATGTTTTTCTAGGATTCTTATGCTTTTTCTACGATCAAGCAAATGTAGCCAATTTGATCTCTGGTTCTTTGCCTTTTCTAAGTCTAGTTTATACATCTGGAAATTCTCAGTTCATATGTTGTTGAAGTCTAGCTTGAAGGATTTTGAGCATTACCTCGTTAGCATGTGAAACAAGCATACTTGCACAGTTATTTGAATATACTTTGGCATTGCCTTTCTTTGGGATTGGAATGAAAATTGACCTTTTCCAGTCCTGTGGCCACTGCTGAGGTTTCCAAATTTGCTGGCTTACATATTGAGTGCAGCATTTCAGAGCATCATCTTTTAGGATTTGCAATAGCTCAGCTGAAATTCCATCATTCCACTAGCTTTATTCATAGTAATGCTTCCTAAGGCCCACTTGACTTCACACTCCAGGATGTCTGACTCTAGGTGTGTGGCCATACCATTAAGGTTATCTAAGTCATTAAAACTTTTTTTGTCTAGTTCTTCTGTGTATGCTTGCCACTTCTTCTTAATATCTTCTACTTCTGTTAGATCCTTACTGTTTCTGCCCTTTATTGTACCCATCTTTGCATGACATGTTCCCTAATGGTATCTCTAATTTTCTTGAAGAAATCCCTAGTCTTTCTTATTCTATTGTTTTCCTCTATTTCTTTGCATTGTTCACTTAAGAAAGCTTTTTTAAATCTGTCCTTGCTATTTGGATCTCTGCATTCATTTGGGTATATCTTTCCCTTTCTCCTTTGCCTTTCACTTCTTTTCTCAGGTATTTGTAATTGTAGTATGTTATATCTGCTACATGAAAATAAGTACAAGTATCTCAGTGGGTAAAGAATTTGCCTGCAGTGCACTAAATGCAGGAGATGGGGGTTTGTTTTCTGGTTCAAGAAGATTCCCCTGAAGGAGGGTGTGACAACTCACTCCAATAATCTTTCCTGGAGAATCCCATAGATGAGAAGTCTAGCAAGCTATATTGCCCAAGGTCGCAAAGAGTTGGACATGACTGAAGGGACTGAGCGCGTACACACACAAACACACACATACACACACACACATCAAGCAACTAAATGAATATCATAGAGAAATGCCACCTATGCTCCTTAAATATCAAATTCTGAAACTGTAATTATCCAATGCTAGTGTTGTTTACATAACATCTTTGACATTCAGTAGGCAGCTATATCAGAGAAGGCAATGGCACCCCACTCCAGTACTTTTGCCTGGAAAATCCCATGGATGGAGGAGCCTGGTGAGCTGCAGTCCATGGAGTGGTGAAGAGTCGGACATGACTGAGCAACTTCACTTTCACTTTTCACTTTCATGCATTGAAGGAGTAAATGGCAATCCACTCCAGTTTTCTTGCCTGGAGAATCCCAGGGATGGAGGAGCCTGGTGGGCTGCTGTCTATGGGGTCACACAGAGTCGGACACAACCGAAGTGAGTTAGCAGCAGCAGCAGGAGGAGGCAGCTATATCTCATCCTAAACAAAAATATTTCTGCTACATTAAACCTAAAATATTTAATTGAATTGTCTTGAGAATGTGGTCTTTAAGAAAAGGTTGTTAGTAATCAGTGAGTGCAAATCTTTGGAATAATGACAAATGCATTTAACCAGAAGACTAAGAAGAATTGAGCCATACAGAAGCAGTGTGCAGAAGAATATATGTGGAAAGACGTTTGTGATATATTCATTAGTGTGCATTATTCCTTCAAAACATTATCATTGAAAGAAGCTGAGAGCAGTAAATAAATTTAATAGGTAGAAGAATTAAAATGTTAAATGCATGTTTGAATATTTTGGCTTTTAACTTCCCTTTCTGCTCCACGATTGTATGATTATAAACAATCCTTTAAGAGATAAACTTTTGATGAAATTTAGAAATGTGGAGACAGTTTAAGTTGGGAACAGGTTAATAAGACACTAGTCATGCTAGCAGATGGAAGGGCAGCAAGGTAGGTGGCTGGGAGGGAATCTGGAGGCGGAGATGTGCCAGAAAGAACATAGAAATTTAAACAGATGGAAGATGATATATTAGTTGGCAACAAGAGAAGCTGGGTGACAAACAAAGGGAAATCTACTAAAGAACTGGGTGAGTAGGCAACCAAGAGGTGAATTAAGTGGACTTAAGTAAATCAGTAAGAGGCATCCAAGTTACAGAATAGATAGGTAAGAATATAAAAAACTACAAATTTTCCCTTTACTTGAACCCAGGAATTAACTTTTATTATAATTTTTAAAGTGCTTTGAAATCATGATGAACAATGATCATCTATGGAGGGACAATTTTAGGAGAAAATTCAGAGGTGCTTACTAATGAAGAAATGTATTCTGTGAAATGATCATGAATATAAAATTTATTTATTATTTCCTAGTTTTGTGTTTTCTATAATTTGAATTTGGACCTTACCTGGGAGGATTCTATTATTCTGAAAATAATACAGAGAGGTAATACAAGTAAAGAATAAGAATTTTAATCCCTATGAAAAAGAAGATTTGTTAGACTGTGGAAAATCTGAACATAATATTATCTTTGGAAAAAATATCTTGTGTTGTCCTTGTCTGTTGAAAGAGATAGCACTTCTGTTTCAGTGAACATAAAAAAGATGATTGCAAGTCATTTGATCTCTTCTTCATCTTTGAATTTATCTATCCTCAAATCACTATATTCTTGGACAATTATTCACGCTTAAAAACACTTGATAAAATTATGTAAATAGGTAATTTAAAATTATAATTGTCATTACATATTAACATAAAGGGTAGTACATAGTAACATTTGGATGAGAATCTTTACTTTATGGCTATCTTGACTGATTTTCAGATAGACACATGGATTCTACATGGAGAGACACTATCAACTGACTTTTTTTTTGCTTGTTTGTTTTAAACATTATTTTTTATTGAAGTAGAGTCAATTTACAATGTTTCAGGTGTATCGGAAAGTGATTCAGTTTTATATATACAGATAGGTGATTGATAGATAGATCTAGATATTCTTTTTCACATTCTTTTCCACTATAGGTTATTACAAGACATTGAATATAGTTCCCTGTGTTTTAAAATTTATTACTTATTTTAATTGGAGACTAATTGCTTTACAATATTGTAGTGGTTTTTGCCATACAATGACATGGATCAGCCAGGGGTGTACACGTGTCCCCTGATTCTGAGCATCCTCCCACCTCCCTTCCCATCCCATCTCTCATTGTCTTCCCAGTGCACTGGCCCTGAGTGCCCTGCCTCATGCATCGAACCTGGACTGGTGATATATTTCACATATGGTAATATACATGTTTCAATGCTATTCTCTCATTATTTGACAGATTTTAAACATGAATTAACTCCACTCTTGTCTTTGTTCTTCAATCTAACCTATAAATTTGTTTTTATCTGATCCATCAGCTATATTTCTCAGGTAAATTTATTGCTCTCTATTTTACTCATCAAAGCCTTATGCCACTGTGCCTAAACCTTTTATGTTTATTTCCAGCATAATTATTTATAAAATATTTTAATTTCAATTAATCCCACTCAGAGAAATAAGGGCCATTTATCAACAGTTGTCTGGACTGTATGAATATTCAAGTGATACATTTAGTTGCCACTTTAATCCTTGAATTATTTTGAGTCCAAAGCTAATAGCTGTATCTTCCCAAGTTCTAAGTGCCCACTTTGTGTGTGTGTGTACAAACACACAAAATTCTCTTGAACTGAAGAAGCATATTTGGCAAATCTTGCACCTATGTTAGCCACTACTCCAGACTTTAGGGATACAAAGATGAGTGTAACATGAACCTTCCCATCAAAGAGTCTATATTCATGTAGAATAAATAGTTTTATATATACCAGATACTATGGTACAATACAACTGATGGACCGATGTTATATTCGTGTGTAATAGACATGTATATCATCCTACATGATTGTGAATCTGTTGAGGTCAGGGACCACATTTATTAATTCAGCAAATGTTTATTAAGCCCCTTCTAATACCCCAGTACTTTGGCCACCTCACGCGAAGAGTTGACTCATTGGAAAAGACTTTGATGCTGGGAGGGATTAGAGCAGGAGGAGAAGGGGACAACAGGGGGTGAGATGGCTGGATGGCATCACGGACTCTATGGACGTGAATCTGAGTGAACTCCGGGAGTTGGTGATGGACAGGGAGGCCTGGCGTGCTGAGATTCATGAAGTCACAAAGAGTCGGATACGACTGAGTGACTGAACTGAACTGATTGAATATACAAAGGGAAATATGTTGCTTGTATCCATGAACAAAATTGTCTATTAAAAAGAGAAAAGAAGATAACAGAAAGTTTACTGGATAAAGTTAATACCTGTAAAGATATAAGTACTCTTTGGAAAAGACCCAGATGCTGGGAAAAACTGTGGGCAATAGGAGAAGCAGGTGACAGAGGATGAGATGGTTGCATGGCATCACTGACTCATTGGACATGAGTTTGAGCAAACTCTGGGAGACAGTGAAGGACAGAGAAGCCTGGTATGCTGTAGTTCATGGGGTCACAAAGAGTCACACACAGCTTAGCTACAACAACAAGCAGGTATAATAAGTGCATATAAATCAGGCTCTAGCAAAATTAGGGGTGAGCATCAAGGATAACTTCCTTAAAGAGGCAGAAAAAAATACTTTAAAAAGTTTAAAAATATTTTTAAAATGTTTTTTTCAGTGTAGTTGTGAAACATGGTGATGACTGTAAACTTTAGAGGTCCACACTGAAAAGGGATAGATAGTTGATAAACACAACTTGAAAGGAAAAGGTTTGTGCTGAGATCATGCTTAAATAAATAATGTCATTTAATCTTCTCTAGAAGAAAAAGCAAGAGAGTTTCAGAAAAACATCTATTTCTGCTTTATTGACTATGCCAAAGCCTTTGACTCTGTGGATCACAATAAACTGTGGAAAATTCTGAAAGAGATGGGCATACCAGACCACCTGACCTGCCTCTTGAGAAACCTATATGCAGGTCAGGAGGCAACAGTTAGAACTGCACATGGAACAACAGACTGGTTCCAAATAGGAAAAGGAGTATGTCAAGGCTGTATATTGTCACCCTGCTTATTTAACTTATATGCAGAGTACATCATGAGAAACACTGAGCTGGAAGAAGCACAAGCTGGAATAGAGATTGCTGGGGAAAATATCAATAACCTCAAATATGCAGATGACACCACCCTTATGGAGAAAGTGAAGAGGAACTAAAGAGTCTCTTGATGAAAGTGAAAGAGGAGAGTGAAAAAGTTGGCTTAAAGCTTAACATTCAGAAAACTAATATCATGGCATCCAGTCCCATCATTTCATGGGAAATAGATGGGGAAACAGTGGAAACAGTGTCAGACTTAGTTTTGGGGGGCCTCTAAAATCACTGCAGATGGTGATTGCAGCCATGGAATTAAAAGACGCTTACTCCTTGGAAGGAAAGTTATGACCAACCTAGATAGCACATTCAAAAGCAGAGACATTACTTTGTCAACAAAGGTCTGTCTAGTCAAGGCTATGGCTTTTCCTGTGGTCATATATGGATGTGAGTTGGACTCTGAAGAAAGCTGAGCGCTGAAGAATTGATGCTTTTGAACTGTGGTGTTGGAGAAGACTCTTGAGAGTCCCTTAGACTGCAAGGAGATCCAACCAGTCCATTCTAAAGGAGATCAGCCCTGGGTGTTCTTTGGAAGGCATGGTGCTAAAGCTGAAACTCCAGTACTTTGGCCACTGATGGGAAGAGTTGACTCACTGGAGAAGACTCTGATGCTGGGAGGGATTGGGGGCAGGAGCAGAAGGGGATGACAGAGGATGAGATGGCTGGATAGCATCACCGACTGGATGGATGTGAGTCTGAGTGGACTCCGGGAGTTGGTGATGGACAGGGAGGCCTGGCGTGCTGTGATTCATGGGGTTGCATCAGACATGACTGAGAGACTGAACTGAACTGAGAAGACTAAGAGATCCTCACTTTGAAGATGGGAAAACTGGGAGTTGGAGATTACTAAAACTCTAGCTTCAGGAATAAGAGATCAAAGCTTATCCTCTGTATCCTCATAATTTTACTAACTTTTCTTGGCACTCTGGAAGAATCTTCAAATGCCAAGACTCGTATATAATCAATGACATTTTGGACCTCTATGTTCATAGGTTTGTTCATCTTTTTTTCATTTTAATTAAAATGGGCATAATGGAGGCAGTGCAAAATCGAAAATTAATTTTTATTTTTATTTACTAATAACAGAAGAAAATCATTTAATTTGAAAAAGAAACCATCTGTAAATTTAATTTAAGTTTAAAAAGGTCACTTTGGTCAAGTATGCAAAATCTGACTAATATAAGGAAAAATGCTACTTGAAGAAATACATAAATTTTACAAGACATCTAATACATGTACTCAGCTTTTACTGAGTAGTCTGATGACTAATGTTTTTAATAAATTTATATTAATTAGTTCATTATTGATTTCTCTAAAATATGAATTAATGATAAGAGTAATTTTAAAATTCTTTTGTTGGGAGATATGCTTTTAGAACCTTTTTCTCCTTACCTCCTTCAGGAGGAAAACTGATATTAATCAGGGGAGTCTTCTGTATATGACTGAAAAGTAGAGAGGGCACATGCATTCCCAGTGTCTAGTACAGTGCCATGAACAAAGCAGGTGTTCAAAAAGTCAGTATATAGTGAATATTCACATGAATTAATGTTACCACGTTATTAGTTCTAGGACACTATTGTTTATGTCACACTATCAAATGAGTAGACTTTGGGTAGAATGTTTGTTATGTTAATTGTATATATCAAATGCAAGATGAATCCTGTAGTAGTAGATATTTTCTTCTTTTATTTGAATTTTGGTTGATTTATAATATACTAGTTTCAGGAGTAAAACACAGTGATATTTTTATAGATTATTCTTTTAATAACTTTATTACTCATGTGAAAACTTCATTTAAAGCTATTGCAAAATAGTGTCAAAGATCTCAAACTAGTTAAGGAAAAGTGGAGATTTTTTGGGAAGGATATGATATCATGTGACTCAAGGCTGTATAAGTAAATGATAGGAAGGATGAGTTGGGATGTAGCTGGTCTTGAAGTATGACTGTACCTGGAGATTTGGTTGTTATGTCAAAAATGCCAACCTCTCAGAGAGATCAACTTTGATATATGCCTTAGGGAACATGTCTGGCTACCAGGATTTAGTTATCTTTCCAATTCGCAGCCTCTTCCTTACCACTTCTACCAATCAATGAGTGTATTTTATAGTAATTTTTTACAAAGACTGTGTTGAAATGGCAAGTTCAGGTGATTGGAATGAACAGAGTTGTTTTTTTTTTTTTTTCATTATTAATTAGAAAATTAATGTAAAAACATTTGGTGATTTAAAACTTCAACAAATATTCTGTCCAGCAAACGTGCTGTGGCTATTTAAAAAAAAGAAAAATTATGTCTTATGCAGATGCTGTTATGTCAACAGTAGGCATAAAAATAATGAAAGTATTTTAAATTATTTTAAATAATATTCAACATATTTTCAGACTCTGTGGGAACATTTCTTCTGATTATGTCCATATCCCCAGCATTTAGCACATTGCCTGATATATTGTGAATAGTTGGTGAATATTTGTCATTAATATATTAATAATAAGGTCTTCTTCACTCATATAATTAATTCATAATAGTAATAATGAAATGGACTATAGTGAGACAGTAGAAATGTTGTGTACTGTCCTTAGTCACTCAGTCACATCCGACTCTTTGTGACTGCATGGACTGTTGCCTGCCAGGCTCTTTCTGTCCACTGGGACTCTCCAGGCAAAAATATTAGAGGGTTGCCATGCTCTCCTCCAGGGGAACTTTCCAACCCAGTGATCAAACCCAGGTCTCCCACATTGCATATTTAAAACATCAGTGAGTGGATTCCATGTTTTTACATATTCATAGCTATATAAACATATTATTAGCTATGATAATGTTAGTAACTATGATAATATAGCCACCATGGATTCCCAGTTGGCTCAGTGGTAAAGAATCCACTTGCCAACATAGGAGATGCAGGCAATGAGGGTTCAATCCTTGAGTCAGAAGACACCCTAGAGGAGGAAATGGCAACCCACTCCAGTATTCCTGCCTGGAAAATCCCATGGACAGAGGAGCCTAGAGAGCTATAGTCCATGGGGTCACAAAGAGTCGGACATAACTCAGTGATGGAGCTATAATAAATGACAAAATATATAAAACTGTATATTTAGAAATAAGTGACCTACAATATAACCAGAGATCCAAGCCAAAAAGAATGTTTCTTGTTGACTCTGGCTTTATATAATTTATTGAAGATGACCTGAAATTGTGCATTTTTCTTTGGAGCTTAAGATGTTGAGTACATAAGAAAATTCTTGAGGGGAGTAGGACTAAGCAGAAATAACAATAAAGATATTGAGAGAACTGGTTATTTGTGCCAGAACACTCAGCTAGAAGAGAGAAAACATGGCCAAATGTTTACATGGATATATTTGGATGAGACCTTTGCAGAAGAGCGTGAATGCCAAATACTGTTGATTTTTAAATAAATGACATATTTTAATCATTTCTGAAGGAAAAAAGAAAATTCTTTAGCGTGGTGATTATTCTGAAGTTGCTAAGTGCAAGCAATCATAAATCTAGTAATTTTCTCTTTTTTTATTGCAGTAGGATATAGCTCTCACCTATGGAAATGTTAACTCCTATAGATTAATGCCTCCTTTTATTTAGATTTAACTTAAATAGATGCTTCATGCAGTAATGAAGAAAATATTTTTAGTAATCCAAGAGGAAGATTATTTAGAATTTGTCTGTCTTGTCTATCATTTAAGATAACATGAAATTGTAGAAGAGTTCACATAAAAATTGTGACTAATCCCTAATTTTTACAGCTTAAAACTGAGTTTCTAATGATTCAATTTTACAGTTTAACAGCCTTCTATTCAGACATACCTACCTATAGAAAAACAAGCTTCCAAGCATACATGGTTAAAAATTCAAAAATAATTTAAAAACTTCAGCAATTTTCCCCTTAATTGTAGAATTCTTAATTCAGTTGTAATGTTCCTCATGTAATTAATTTCTTAGCTCAGTGGAAATTTTTTTTAATGAATTGCTTTTGCATCTTTAAATTATCTATCTAAAGAATGATTCTTAAGAAAATAAATTTCAACAAAAGAAAACTACTTCTCTGTGATTCAAAACATGTCAAACTCTTAGATCTTAGCCACAGAGCTATAATGTTGGAAGATATATCATTCATGAGCATTGACAAGGAAATGGCACCCCTTGAGACATGCTAAATATCAATATAAACTTCATTCTTCCTTAAAAGAGCTAGTCATGCATCAATCGATGTACTGAAAATAAGTGTTTTGCTCATATGACTTAAAAACAAAATTTTCCATAGTTTATAACTGAGGAAGAAACAGGAGTAAACGTATTAACGTTGAAACAGAGGTTGTATGAATTTCTATTGCTCATATGAGAGGCTGGTTAGGATTAAACTGGCCCAGCAAAAGACAGAAATGCAATAGATTTTACATGGAGAAAAATAATGACAATCATAGTGCCTAACAATTAGTAAAATACAAGAATAAAGAGCACAAATTTGTTAAAATTGCCTGTAGAATTACTACCTGTTTCAAAGCAAAATTACTTTTTTAATGTGTTTTGTTGACGGCATAAAATATAACTTAAAGAGAGAAATGGGTATACCAACATGCACATTTATTTAAATGTTATCACTGGAATAACAATTAATATTTAAAATGTGTTAATAAAACCCAACATTTTATTTTTGCATAAAAATTATGTCTTTGTCATATATGTGTCAATATAGGTGATTAGTTTAAAAAAAAACTTAGTATTGAGTCTTTGTGCAATGCATAATTGTGTATGAGACAAATTACAAAGAAACATAGCTACCTACTTATTATTTTGTTAAGAATAGAGTGGCTAAGTTTGAGTTCTAAAGAAACACATCAAAAGTGCATTTGAGTAGAATGGAAATCATGTATTCCAAATAGGTAGTCAAAATAATTCTACACAGATTGAATTAACTGGGGAAACTGAATTATGTGATAATTTAGAGCCTTATCTAAATAACATGAATTCAGCAAATAAATCAATGGAAAAGATCTACTATATAGATGATAGAAGAGATTACTTTAGCACTGGCACTGTAATAGAAGTTAGAAAAACATATGTATATTTTATAATTGATATAAAAAGAGATAGAGCGAATCTCCCTATAATTGACCAAAAAGAGGAAAAATGGCAAAGAATGAGAGTATTTTGACAACTCAAATTCAAATGCTTCCAATTAAATTTCCTTATAAATTTAAATATTCACTTACTTTCTTCCTATGTATCATCCCCCACCAAGCAGTTTTTTTTTCTAATATTTCTAACAAAGTAATTTAGATCTGCTAAAGCTCTCACTTTTGTTTTCTACATGCATATTTCAGAATGAAAATTGAATTTACTAGTGGCTACTCCATCTTTGATCTGTGTCACTTTCAAGCATTGAGTGACTTATTATTTATGCCAGCTAAAAATGTGAACTAAAAGTCATTTCAATTTTAATGTTCTCAAAGATCTTAGAGAAAAATTTAAAAGCAATGACTTAATAATGTGAATAACAACTAGAATTATATCTTACTATTCATGTCACAGGAACATTCCTAAAAAGGGAGCAGTAGAATTATAGCCTGAAGGAGTAAGCTGTTTCTCCAGAGCTTCTAAACTTCTCAACTCAACAGATACATTGCCATTGGAGAAGAAGCTTTATGCTTGATAGAATGAATTCATACAGCTGCAATTTGACATCAGAATTTAAGATAAGAATTTTTATATGAAGAATGCATCTGATATTCTTTTAAATTATTTTTTTCACAATGATATTTCTGTAACATCAAAATTTTTCCTAGTGTTCAATGTTAGAGATTTTACTTTTTGTTTATTCTGCATTATAATACCATTCAATTAATAAGTAATGTCCCCTAAGCAAGTTTACATGACAGTCTTCATATTGGGATCTCATTCTTCTATCACTGTGCTAAAATCTTCATTGACTATATAAGCTGTAACAAAGTCCTTTTGGAAATACCAAAGCATAGATGATGAACAAATAAATATGTGAATAAATTATGAGAGTTAGCATATAGAGCTCACTTGTTTTGACTGAGTCAAGAGATTAAAATGCTATTTTGGAATTTATGAAAAACACTAATTTGACCACACATAGTTTCTTTCAAAGAGATTCAAATATATACAAAGAATAAAGAATATTTCAAAGAGGGTTTTCTGATTAACCTATATTTTTTGCAAGGCTTTTGCTGGATGTATTACATGTCTGGTAGCCAGTAAGTCTTTAGGGCTTCTTAAAGATAAAGTTCCTACTTAGGTTGTACTGAATTGAACTATATATATTTATATCATGGCTTTGTAGTATATACAGAATCTAGAGCATCTGAAAAAGAAAAAAAAAACAGTAGGGACAATTATAAAGAAGAAAATAACTTCTTTTTCTATGAGTTGCCATCTATCCATCTATACTCTTGTTCCACAAATACTAATAATAACTCTTAGTTTGGATTTATGAAAAGAAACAGATAACGTTATAAACATTTTTGTAAAAAGTATTAATACATAATGATGATTTGTAGTGTTAAATAAATAATTTCAAACAAATTTTCAGCCTGATTTTCAGGTCATGTACAATCAAAGTAAAACAAACTCAAATTAGGAAGAACATCTCTATTTTTACCCCGTGAGATACAGAGTACTCTCTTAGTGGGAAATATATATGAATCAGTAAAGAATCAGTCAATCAACTAGTCAACTCTGCAGAGTGATGTTAAAGTTATGTATTTGTAGATGCTTACAGCTTTTCTTCCTTGAAAGAAAAGTTATGACAAACCTAGACAACATATTAAAAAGCACAGACATTACTTTACCAACAAAGGCCCATATAGTCAAAGCTATGGTTTTTCCAGTAGTCGTGTATGGATGTGAGAGTTGGACCATAAAGAAAGCTGAGCCCTGAAGGACTGATGCTTTTGAACTGTGGTGTTGGAGAAGACTCTTGAGAGTCCCTTCGAGTGCAAAGAGAGCAAACCAGTCAATCCTAAAGGAAATTAATACTGAATATTCATTGGAAGGGCTGATGTTGAAGCTGAAGCTCCAATATTTTGGTTACCTGATGACTCATCAGTAAAGACCCTAATGCTGGGGAAGAGTCAGGAGGAGAAGGAGATGACAGAGAATGTTAATGATAAGACAGTGAAGCCTGGCGTGCTGCAGTACATGGGGGTCACAGTCAGACACAAGTGAGCAACTGAGCTGAACGAATTAGCATTATAAGTGCTGCTTTTTTCACAGGAAACTCTGCTCAAAATTATGTGGCAGTCTAGAGGGGAGGGGAGTTTGGGGGAGAATTCATTCATGTATAGGTATGGCTGAGTTCTTTGTTGTCCATCTGAAAATATACTCCAATACAAAATTAAAAGTTATTCAAATTAAATTGTGTTTTATACAAAAGCACCTCACAACTTGCACATTTTTTTCTGAACATTCTTTCTGTGGATATGCTTTCCTATACTGTTCATTTTGAAATCAACACACAACACATCTAATTATTCATTTCTTATTTTTAAAAGACTGTCAGCTTAAAGTTTCTGAGAACTTGTCCAGAATTATTTTTTTTCTCTGAATTTGTTCAATACTTTTCAGCTGTTGCATTAGCTATATCTCAAACAATGTCATACAGGGCTCCTCAGAAAGAGTGCAGTAAAAGGAGGGTGAAAGAAGTGAATAGTAACTAAAAGCTTTGCTTCTTTATGAATCATAAAAAAGAATGGACTTGTTAAAGCCTCCAATCTATTCCTTGATTATGCTTTGTATTTTAGAAGAAGCTTTCACAAGATGCAGAAACACAGTCTGAGTCTATTATTGTTCCCATTTCAGCTGACATAATCAAAATTACCCAAAGTGATGATATCAGAATACGTGCTTGTCTGGAGTAGATTCGTGTCTAAATAAATAAGATAGATAGTTTCGTATTCTTCAATGATCTATGAGATTATAGTTGGTTCAGATATATACCAATTGATTTGAAAGCATTTATTAACTGGAGTTAAGTAGGGATTTCCCTGGTGGTTCAGTGGTAAAGAATCCGCCTGCCACTGCAGGAGACACAAGAGCCGCAGGTTTGATCCCTGTGTCAGGAAGATCCCCTGAAGAAGAAAATGGCAACTCACTCCAGTATTCTTGCCTGGAAAATCCCATGGATGAAGAGTCTGGTGGGCTGCAGTCCATGGGATTGCAGAGTTGGACACGACTTAGCAACTAAACAACTAAACAAATTTGTTAATGGGAGTTGAGGATGAGGCTACTCATCTTTGCAATATCACTGCACTAAACCAAAACCACAGAGAAAGCGATTGCACCTCACTTCAGTACTCTTGCCTAGAAAATCCCATAGATGGAGGAGCCTGGTAGGTTGTGGTCCATGGGGTCGCTAAGAGTCAGACACGACTGAGCGACTTCACTGTCACTTCTCACTTTCCTGCATTGGAGAAGGAAATGGCAACCCACTCCAGTGTTCTTGCCTGGAGAATCCCAGGGATGAGGGAGCCTGGTGGGCTGCCGTCTATGGGGTCACATGGAATTGGACACGACTGAAGTGACTTAACAGCAACAGCAGCACACCAAAATCAGCTATGAATCATCCTGTCTCCTATTTTATCATTTTTCATTTTTAGCTTTAAAATTCCCTCTCTTTTTGGCATAAGGATGATAAACTCAGTGTTAATGGTTATATCCATTTCAATCGCCTTCAACAAGAATATCTAGACCATTGATCTAGATCACTTATGTAGAATATAAGAGGGAAATATTCCAGTTGGAACTCTGCTTAGGATTGTATTTATCAGGCAGTGAAACTGATTTGCTACAAAGTCATTTCCAAAAGCTTTGCATAGACTGCTCTTCAGAAAACTAGTAATAGAGCAGCTATATGATCAAGCAATTCCACTCCTGGGTGTATAATTCCTGGGTGCATAATTCCTGGGAGCAAACAAAAATACTAATTTGAAATGATACATACATGTTCATAACATACTATTTACAACAGTATGAAATGATACATACATGTTCATAACAGTACTATTTACAACAGTCAAGATATAGAGACAACCCAAGTGTCCGTTGACAGATGGATGGATATGTGTGTGTGTGTATATATATATATATATGGAATGTGCACTAAGCTGCTTCAGTCGTGTCTGACTTTTGTGATCTTATCAATCATATTCCTTCAACTTCCTCTGTCCATGTGATTCTCCAGGGGAGAATACTGGAGTGGGTTGTGATGACCTCCTCCAGGGAATCTTCCTGACCCAGAGATCAAACCAGTGTCTCCTGCATTGCAGGCAGATCCCTTCCCACTGAGCCACTGGGGAGACCTTGTATATATGGAATAGTATGCCTTTAAAAATAATGAAATTCTGCCATCTATAGCAATGTGGATGAACCTAGTGTATGTGTCAGAGAAAGTCAGACAAATGTCAGAGAAAGATAAATGCTGTATGATATCACTTTATGAAGAATCTAAAAAATAACAAATGAATATTTTAATATTAGGAAAACAGAAACTGACTCATAGCTGTAAAAATCAAACAAGTTTTTACTAGTGGGGAGACAGAAGGCAGGAGGAGCAAGATAGGAGTATAGGATTAAGAGATACAAACTATTATATATAAAATAGATATGCAAGAAAGATATATGTATATAAGCACAGGAAATCGTAGCCATTATTTTGTAATAATTTTAATGGAGTATAATCTGTAAAACTATCGAATGACTATGCTGTATGCCTAAAGATAATATAATATTGAAAATCAACTGTACTTGAATTTTAAAAAATAGACTTGTAGTAGTGGTGGAAATTGGAGCTTTTTGGATCAAGCTCTTAGTGAAAGATACTAACAGAGCTTGCATGTACCTGGTGTATCAACAAATACTTTTGCAAAAACAGGACTTAGAAATAGACATGACTTGGTCTTTAATTTGCATGCATTGTTTTTCACTTTTTCTTTCCTTCTTGTGCTCTTTGCTTTTCCAGTGCATTACTGATGAAAGCCCTAACTAATATGTGTGTGTGTGTGTATGGTATGTGTAGTGCCTCTGTGTGTGCATTTGCATGCACGTGTAAATGCTTTAAATCATATTTTACAGAAGATCAGATATTCATATGAAAGAACCAGTCAAAAAGGAAATTCAATTTTGTGAGCCCGCTAGGACATATGACTTTAACATTTCACATCTTATGCTCTCTGGGGTTAGTCTTGCTATAGAACTATATGTTCATTTTAATTAAATTAAGCTTTAATTTATAAAATTGTTATGTTTATGTGTATATACTTTTCTCAGCTATTCCTAAGATTTATGTGAAAGATATTTTTGTTACCATTTCTTAGATGAGGAAACAGATTCAGAAAAGTTGGTTTCATAAATGCCATAAGACTAGGTAGAAATATTAATTTTTAATCTAGGCCAACTCTATCTGGGCCCACTGTTCTTTCTGTACAAGGTAGGATTGTTGCTTGGTTTTCAAGCTTTTTATCACATTTCTTAGGTTTCATTTTATTTATCCAAAAATGTTTATTAATATATTGTAAATCACATCATCTTTTTTTGCATAATATTTTTTTATCTCCAAATGGCACATTTTCCCCTTTTTAATACTATTAAAATAAAGATGCCACAAAAATTAATGTCATAATGGCATTTTTATAAAATTTGAAATTAAACTGATAAAACAAATGTTGTAAAATAACTCAGAAGGCAGTTTTTTTGTCTCCCTGTGTTTAGGTAACATAAGTAATATGTCTTTGCTTCCTTTCTCACTGAAAAAAATATTCTCCACTTTTGCCTAAAAACTTCATATAAAGATTCAAATACTATTTCATTAATTCTATTCTTATAAGTCTCCCAAACTACTGTCAGATCTTACTTTATTAATTTTCATAACCTTCTAAATTTTTTTTTAAGTCACTTGGTTTCCTCCTGAAAAGATAACTCTCATGAGCTTCCCTGGTAGCTCAGATGTTAAAGAATCCATCAGTAGTGTGATGACCCAGATTTGATCCCTGGGTCAGGAAGATCTCATGAAGAAGGTGATGGCAATTCATTCCAGTATTCTTGCCTGGAAAATTCCATGGACAGAGGAGCCTTGCAAGATACAGTCTATGGGGTTGCAAGGAGTTGGACACAACTGAACGACTAACTCTTTCACATAGTTTTTGAAGAGAATTTGATCCAATATCTGTCAGTTTTTCAGTGATTTCACTGAACAGTTACTGAAGTTTTTTAATAACAGCTTGATTCGTTGCAGTATCTTTTCTCCATTGTGTTGTTGTAAACGTTTTTCTGTCTTCAAACTTACCTGTAGTTCATGATATCTCTGAAGTACTTTTTCAGCTTAATGGGGAAAATATATGTGACAAATTGAGTTTTAGAATTTCTTGCTGAACTTTTCTGTGTTTGCCTTAACTTGTGTGTGTTTTGTTACAAGGGATAACAGGAGCAAAATCAGGTTTGAAAAACATTGAACTGTCCAAACAACTGCCCTAAGACAGGGGAAAAGCAGAGTTAGATAAGATTCCAAATGAATGCACTCATTCAGATTCAAAACAATGGTTCTGTTTTGAGTGGCAAATGAAAGAGTAGCCTAAGAAACTGAGGCTGAGTCCTTGTTGAATTGCCCTACCCACACAGAAAATGTTAGTGAAAAAGTAAACTGAAGGCTCAATCCAAGGCACATATGACCTCAAAAGTATTTTCAACAATTAACGAATCAGAAATCACTCATGTTTATTGTCTTGTTCTGATTTTATTCATTCATATAGTATCAATTTATTGAACACACACTATATATGAGATTCTATGCTAGGCACTGGAGCCTTAGTGCTAAATGATAGATAACTATCGTTTTTCTGTAGATTGTCACCTAATTTAAATGAAAGTAGAAAAACTGTTGGTAGAAGGGTGGTATATTTTGAATACTAAAGGGTGAGGATTTCTTCCAAGCCAGAGCATGAGGAAATAATTAGGAGTTAGCCTTAGCCCATCTTCTCCTATTACTAGATTTACACATTTGATCTTGTTTTAGAAAGATACCTTTATATGTCTGTAAACTTGGGTCAGAAATCAGCTGGAGAAATAAAAAAACAAAAAATACCACCATGCAAAAATTTGACCATTTGAAATATGAGGATTCAAGGAGCCAAAACAAGGTAAGCAAGTAAGTTTGGCTTCCATTATAAATTCTGTTTCTAAATCTGAAGTCATGTGCTATGCCAACACATTAAGGGGATTTCTGACTCACAATTGGAGGACCGAGGGGTATTTTCTGACACAGCTGATTTCAGAACCAAGACCAGAGTGATGATTAGGAGTTGACTGTGAAAAGGAGACAGGCAGATGGTGGAAGGAGGAAGTGGAGGAAGGAAGTGGGAATGAATCAGGAAGGGAAAAGAACTTGAGAAAGGGCCCAGAGACATGAGGCTCAGATGTCTTGTATTTCGTTTCCATGGGATGGTGGTAAGGCAGCAGTGGCAACAGTCACTGGAAAAACTCACAAGAAAAGACAATGAGAAGCCTCTGCATTGTATTTATAGTGACCTGATTGAATTTTTGTATTTAAGCACTATCATTCTGACTCCAAAGAAGGCAATGGCACCCCACTCCAGTACTCTTGCCTGGAAACTCCCATGGACGGAGGAGCCTGGTAGGCTGCAGTCCATGGGGTTGCTGAGAGTCGGACATGACTGAGCAACTTCACTTTCACTTTTCACCTTCATGCACTAGAGAAGGAAATGGCAACCCACTCCAGTGTTCTTGCCTGGAGAATCCCAGGGACGGGGGAGCCTGGTGGGCTGCCATCTATGGGGTCACACAGGGTCAGACACGACTGAAGCGACTAGCAGCAGCAGCAGCATTCTGACTCCAATTTTCTTTCTTTTTTTTAATTTATTTAATTTTAATTGAAGGATAATTGCTGTATAATAACGATATTATGGCTCATTTCTGCCATACTGGCTGAAATGTTTTGAAAATATTTTTGAGTGAGGAATGGCTGCCAAGCAGGAAGAATACTAGAAGATATTGCAATGACTTTGGTGAGAGATAATGGCTTAGATGAGTGGTTTTCAAATCTTTTTCCTTAATTACCCCCTAAAGAATTTTTTAAAGCAAATATTCTCTCATATACTTATGAAATGACTTACAAACTCATCATAAGTTTAAACAGTTGCAAAAATGTAATTTTCAGCATATTGTAAACTTTGATATTTTAAAATAAATCTGCTGTTTCACTCCTAAATATGTTCCTTAGAATCTGGAGAGTACTGAGATTCCATTATTATGATTATTTATTTAAAAATATTTGAAATAGATCTTGTAAAACAAGCAGTTCTCCAGATACTAGGTGAGTATTCAAGAATTTAACTAAATTTTGGCACTATTTCCCCTGAGATAGGATCAGATTCTAACATTTTAATCACATTGTTGGCTCCTTCAGCAATCAGTCCTCATTCTTGAAAGTGAAGTCATTCACTCATGTCTGACTCTTTGCGACACCACGGACTGTAGCCCACCAGGCTCCTCCATCCATGGTATTCTCCAGGCAAGAATACTGTAGTGGGTTGCCATTTCCTTCTCCTGACCCAGGGATCAAACCCAGGTCTCCTGCATTGCAGGCAGACACTTTAACCTCTGGAGCCACCAGAGAAGCCCAATCAGTCCTCATTCTTAGATGCTTTCAAAAAGTCACCTCGTTAATGTACCAAAAGACACCTGTAATCAACACTTTGGGAATTTCAGTCGTTTGGGGAGCTATGAGCCAAGAACTGTGGACAAAGACATGAGAAATGTATATTTTGGCCATTTGAAAAGCCAAATGTTTGTTTCTTATAAAATGCAATACCATAACACTCTTTTCAAAATGAATTGAACGTAAAGGTAAAGGTTTATTTCTGTACTCTGAATTTTATTCAATTGTTGTATATTTCTATCATTATACCAGATTACACTATATTGATGATTGTCACTTCATAGTAAATTTAAAGTTCGGAACTGTTAATTCAACTTTCTTATTTTTTTCACTATCTTTTGACTATTCTGGGTCTTTTGGATTTCCATATTAATTTTAGGATTGATATGTTAAATTCTGCAAAAGCCAAATGGGATCTTGAAAGAGATCAAATTCAATCTGTAGAACACTTTGGGGAATATCACATTTTAAAATCATTAAATCTTCTGATCCACAAACACAGGATGGGCACCCCTTATTTTAGGTCTTATTTAGCTTCTTAAACAATGTTTTGTAATTTTCAATGTAAAATTTTTACATTTCTGTTAATTTATTCCTAAGTATGTTATTCTTCTACATTTATTATAAATGTAATTATTTAAATTTCATTTTCATGAAGTTTAATTCATATTTGTATATTTATCTTATATCTTACAACCTTGATAAGCTCATTTATTAATTCTAGATTTTTTAGTGAATTTCTCAAGATTTTCTATGTATAAGATTATGTCATTTGCAAATAGAGAAATAGTTTTACTTCTTCCTTTACAATCTGTTTTGTGAGATGTGTGTGTGTGTGTAACTTCTTTGGTTAGTCCCTTGAGTATAATATTCAACAGAAGTGACAAGAGCAGAAGACATGCTTGTCTTGTCCTTATCCCTTGATGCTGCGAAAGATTGAAGGCAGGAGGAGAAGGGGACGACAGAGGATGAGATGGTTGGATGGCATCACCGACTCAATGGACATGAGTTTGAGCAAGTTCTGAGAGTACTGGTGATGGTCAGGGAATCCTGGCATGCTGTAGTCCATGAGGTCACAGAGTCGGACATGACTGAATGCCTAAACTGAACTGAACATGAATCAAAGTCTTTCTAGCATCCAACATCAGCTTCCTCACTGCTCACAATCTGACCATATACTCTTATCTTACACTTTAGGGTGAGTTTTGAATTTGTAGCAGCATCCCCCTTTAAGGTACCAATTTCTTTATTAGTCAGAAATGTTAAACTATACAACAGTTATAAAAAATCTTAGTATCTGTTCCAATCTAAAAGCTTATTTATTCACATCACATCTCTTACTTTGTTATTTGGTGTATATGGCCTCTTAGGCCACTGTGTTAGGGGAAAAGATGGCTGGAGAATTTTAAGGACCAGGCTTAGAAAAAGGCCTTAGACAGAAGAATCATAAGGCTCTAAACTTATAAATGCAGAAGAGAAGACCAAAAGAATAGTGCTTGTATTCTCTGCCAAATATTAAAATATTTTGTCATCATAAAGTTAGCACGAACCTGCTATTTTTTACCAAAGCCTTCTTTCATCTTCCAGCACTGTCAAGAACAGTACCAACTAATTTCTCCATTTACTAATGTTTTTATCAACAATTTATTCAGTACACATACCATGCCTAGAACAATAGAAGAACTTAGAAAGCAAAAATAAGACATATTATAAATAATCAGGAGGTAATTCAGAATGCTAGAGGGATACAAGAAGACACAATGCTTCATTTTACTGTAGGCTATTGGGGAAGTTCAGGTTTTAATTATCTGAGTCAAAGAAAGTGACACATGAATCTTGTGTTTCTAGATAGAGAAGGCTAAAAATAATTGTGGCATAGTCAGATTTTAAACCAAAATATCAAATTAAATTTTTGTTGTTCAATCACTGAGTTGTGTCCAATTCTGTGATTCCATGGACTGCAGCATACCAGGCTTCCCTGTCCTTCACTATGTCCCAGAGCTTGCTCTAACTCATGTTCAATGACTTGGTGATGCCATTCAACCATCTCACCCTCTGTCTTCCCCTTCTCATCCTGTTTTCAGTCTTTCCCAGCATCAGGGTCTTTTCTAATGAGTCCTCTCTTCATATCAGGTGGCCAAAGAATTGGAGGTTCAGCTTCAGCATCAATGAATATCAAGGATTGATTTCCTTTAGGATTGACTGGGTTGATCTCCTTGCAGTCCAAGGGACTCTTCAAGAGTCTTTTCCAACAGCACAATTCAAAAGTATCAGTTCTTTGGTGCTCAGCCTTCTTTACTGTCCAACTCTCACACCCGTACATGACTACTGGAAAAATCATAGCTTTGACTCTACGGACCTTTGTTGGCAAAGTCATGTCGCTCCTGAATGAATCACCTTCTTTACTGTGCAGTTATGAATCACTTATATACACGTAATAGAAGCTCAATGTATCTAATTATCCTATAAACCTTAAATGAATTTAAAGCATACAGAAATATGTGACTGTCTTAAGAAGATTAGTAGTAAGTAGAGGTCTAGTATTTAAAATTAGCATACTCAGAATTTATTTTGCTCTAATTTGTATTTTGCTCTTTATTTTTCTGCCAAATCTTGGCTCTCTATGCACCGAAGCTGAACAAAAATATGGAGACAGAGTTATGGAGGAGAAAGAAAGCCTGGCTTTATTTTATCTGCCATGCAAAGCAGGAACACAGTAGGCTAGCACCTCAAGAACTGTTCCTCCCTCCCCAGGGAATTGTTGTTACTTAGTTGCTAAGTCGTGTCCAACTCATTGCCACACCATGGACTGCAGCATGCCAGGCTTCTCTATCCTTCACTATTTCCCAGAGTTTGCTCAAACTCAGGTGCATTGAGTCAGTGATGCCATCTAACCATCTCATCCTCTGTTGTCCCCTTCTCCTCCTACCCTCAATCTTTCCCAGTGAAGTAGAAATTGCTAGGCATTCAGTCTTGTTTTCAATAAATATCTCAATCCATTAGCCTAATGCTATAGCCTTTGTCACGAATTCCTGGAGCATGTCCTTGTCTGAAAAATTATTAGCATTCAGATCCAGGGAAGGGCAGTAATTAACTTCTGTTATATATGCCTGAGAATCCACCTGCAATGCAGGAGACCCTGGTTCAATTTCTGGGTTGGGAAAATCCACTGGAGAAGGGATAGGCTACCCAGTACAGTATTCTTGGGCTTCCCTTTTGGCTCAGCTGTAAAGAATCCTCCTGCAATGCAGAAAACCTGGGTTCGATCCCTGGGTTGAGAAGATCCCCTGGATAAGGGAAAAGCTACCTACCTCAGTATTATGGCCTGGGGAATTCCATGGACTATACAGTCCCAAAGAGTTGGACAAGACTGAGTGACTTTCACTTCATTTCACTTCTATATCTCTGAGGGAAAAACAACTGGTGATTATTAATCTTGAATCCTTATGCCTGATCCATTGTAAATGACCAGGAGGCATGAAAAAGAGTGGCAACTTAATCTGAGGATCAAGAGAAGCCATAAAGGTGCTAAACATCTTGACCTTTAAACTGATTGGTTAAAAATGACTAGGAGCCAGTGAAAAAGGTATGGATTAAAAATATAAAAACTGCTGTAGATCCCACTTCTGGGAAACTCTTAACCCCCTCTCAGTATCTATGCTGAGAGTTTTGTACTTCTCTTCTCTTTAATAAATCCTGTTCACTTACAACCAAGAGTGTTTGTGTTTGTTAAGTTCATTCCTTGACTCCAGGAACAAAAACTCGAATTCCCATTTCACCAGAATCAGGGTCATTTCCAATGAGTCAGCTCCTTGCAAAACGTCACCTAAGTATTGGAGCTTCAGCTTCACCATCAGTCCTTCTAATGAATATTCAGGGCTGATTTCCTTAAGGATTGACTGATTTGATCTCCTTGCTGTCCAAGGGACTCTCAAGACTCTTCTCTAGCACCACAATTCAAAGGCATGAATTCTTCAGTGCTCAGCCTTCTTTATGGTCCAAGTCTCTCCATGACTACTGGAAAAACCATAGCTTTGACTATACAGACCTTTATAGTCTAAGTGTTGTCTCTCTCTCTCTCTTTTAATATGCTGTTTAGGTTTCTGGTTATGTAGTAAGGCAGGGAAATGTGGTGAGGATCAAGCAGTAACAGTGTTGCTTTTTTCTTCTGCAAAGTTTCAAGAGGATAATATTGCTGACAAGATTAGGGTGTGTGCTGGGTCTTAGGTGCTCTAGTCTCCTAATCTTGATAAGCCTCTGTGGTCTCTTTAATCTTGACTAAGATGGTTTGCTACTTTTGCATTCCAGTCCCCTATAATGAAAAAGACATGTTTTTTCGGTGTTAGTTCTAAAAGGTCTTATAGGTCTTCACAGAATCATTCAAATTCAGCTTTTTCAGCGTTACTAGTTGGGGCATAGGCTTGGATTACTGTGATATTGAATGGTTTGCCTTGGAAATGAACAGAGAGCATTCTGTCATTTTTGAGACTGCATCCAAATACTGCATTTTGGACTCTTCTGTTGACCATGAGAAATGGCTATTCCATTTCTCCTAAGGGATTCCTGCCCACAGTAGTAGATATAATGGTCATCTGAGTTAAATTCACCCATTCCAGTTCATTTTAGTTCGCCAATTCCTAGAATGTCAACATTCACTCTTGCCATCTCCTGTTTGACTACTTCCAATTTGCCTTGATTCATGGACCTAAAATTCCAGGTTCCTATGCAACATTGCTCTTTACAGCATCAGACCTTGCTTCTATCACCAGTCACATCCACAGCTGGNTGTCAACATTCACTCTTGCCATCTCCTGTTTGACTACTTCCAATTTGCCTTGATTCATGGACCTAAAATTCCAGGTTCCTATGCAACATTGCTCTTTACAGCATCAGACCTTGCTTCTATCACCAGTCACATCCACAGCTGGGTGTTGTTTTTGCTTTGGCTCCACCCCTTCATTTTTTCTGGAGTTATTTCTCCACTGATCTCCAGTAGCATATTGGGCACCTACCAACCTGGGGAGTTCCTCTTTCAGTATCCTATCATTTTACCTTTTCATACTGTTCATGGGGTTTTCACGGCAAGAATACTGAAGTGGTTTGCCATTCCCTTCTCCAGTGGAGTATGGAATGAAGCAGGACAAAGTTTAATAGAGTTTTGCCAAGAGAGTGCATTAGTCACAGCTAACACCTTCTTCCAAAAAGAGAAGATTCTACACATGGACATCACCAGAGGTTCAAAACCGAAATCAGATTGATTATATTCTTTGGAGGCAAAGATGGAGAAGCTCTATACAGTCAGCAAAAACAAGACTGAGAGCTGACTGTGGCTCATATCATGAACTCCTTATTGCCAAATTCAGACTTAAATTGAAGAAACTAGGGAAAACCACTAGACCATTCAGATATGATCTAAATCAAACCCCTTATGATTATACAGTAGAAGTGACAAATAGATTCAAGGGACTAGATCTGATAGAGTGCTTGATGAACTATGGATGGAGGTTTGTGATATTATACAAGAGACAGGGATCAAGACCATCCCCGTGGAAAAGAAATGCAAAAAAGTAAAATAGCTGCCTGAGGAGGCCTTACAAATAGCTGTGAAAAGAAGAGAAGCAAACAGCAGAGGAGAAAAGGAAAGATATAAACATCTGAATGCAGAGTTCCAAAGAACAGCAAGGAAAGATAAGAAGTCTTCCTCAGCGATCAATGCAAAGAAATAGAGGAAAACAACAGAATGGGAAAGACTAGAGATTTTTTCAAGAAAATTAGAGATACCAAGGGAACATTTCATGCAAAGATGGGCTCGATAAAGGACAGAAATAGTATGGACCTAGCAGAAGCAGAAGATATTAAGAAGAGGTGGCAAGAATACACAGAAGAACTGTACAAGAAAGATCTTCGCGACCAAGATAATCACGATGGTGTGATCACTCACCTACAGTCATACATCCTGGAATGCAAAGTCAAGTGGGCTTTAGGAAGCATCACTATGAACAAAGCTAGTGGAGGTGATGGAGTTCCAGTTGAGCTATTTCAAATCCTGAAAGATGATGCTGTGAAAGTGCTGCACTCAATATGCCAGCAATTTCGGAAAACTCAGCAGTGGCCACAGGACTGGAAAAGGTCAGTTTTCTTTAGAATCCCAAAGAAAGGCAATGCCAAAACAATGTTCAAACTACTGCACTACAATTGCACTCATCTCACATTCTAGTAAAGTAATGCTCAAAGTTCTCCAAGCCAGGCTTCAGAAACATGTGAACCGTGAAATTCCTGATGTTCAAGCTGGTTTTAGAAAAGGCAAAGGAACCAGAGATCAAATTGNAGAAGACTCTTGAGAGTCCCTTGGACTGAAAGGAGATCCAGCCAGTCCATTTTAAATGAGACCAGTCCTGAATGTTCACTGGAAACACTGATGATGAGGCTGAAACTCCAATACTTTGGCCACCTCATGTGAAGAGTTGACTCACTGGAAAAGACTCTGATGCTGGGAGCATTTGGGGGCAGGAGGAGAAGGGGATGATAGAGGTTGAGATGGCTGGATGGCATCATCGACACGATGGACATAAGTTTGGGTAAACTCCGGGAGTTGGTGATGGACAGGGATCCTGGCGTACTGCGATTCATTGGGTCACAAAGAGTCGGACATGACCTGGCCACTGAACTGAACTAAACGTGGTTTCCTATCACCTTATCATTTCTTATCACTTTATCACCTTTATCATTTCACTGGGAGAAATATATATAACCTAAGATTCAAGGATGACACCTTCCATCCTTATGGCATAACGTGAAGAGGAACAAAAGAGCCTCTTGATGAAAGTGAAAAAGGAGAGTGAAAATGTTGGCCTAAAACTCAACATTCAAAACACGAAGATCATAGCATCTGGTCCCATCACTTCTTGGCAAATAGATGGGGAAACAATGGAAACAGTTAGAGACCTTGTTTTCTTACCTCCAAAGTCATTGCAGATGGTAACTACAGCCATGAAAATAAAAGACACCTGGGCCTTGGAAGAAAAGCTATGATCAACCTAGATAGCATACTAAAAAACAGAGGCATTACTTCTCTGACATAGGTTCATCTAGTCAAAGTTATGGTTTTTCCAGTAGTCATGTATGTGTTAGGTAGATAGAATAGGAAAATGGAGTCCAAAATGGCGCTGGGTAAAAGACAAAGAAGGGAAAAAATCCCAAAAATAGGACAAAGGAAGGTCCGAGGACCTTCCTTGGAATGCGGACCTCAGGTAACACAAACAGTCCTCCTGGCTACCCAACTTACACAGGGCAGGTTCAGGGGGGAGGAGACAAATGTATAAAAGGAGAAAGCGTAGAAGGATTGAGCTTCTCTTCTCTTTTTTTGGGGTCGGCCCACCCTCACTCCTTGAGGGAGTATTACCCTTTGTTTTTCCTAATAAAATTGAGCTGTAACACCGATTCACCCCTCACTTCAAATCTTTGCTGCGGCAAGACAGAACCAAAGGAATTACAACCCCTCCCCTCCCATTTCTTATAGGCAAGAAGATGAAGCTCCAATAATTTGTTCACCTGATGCAAAGAACTGACTCATTGGAAAAGACTCTGATGCCTGGAAAGATTGAGGGCAGGAGGAGAAGGGGATGGCACAGAATGAGATAGTTGGATGGTATCACTGACTTGATGGACATGACTTTGAGCAAACTCCAAGAGTTGGTGATGGGCAGGGAAGCCTGCTGTTCTTCAGTCCATGGGGTTGCAAAGACTTAGACAAGACTGAACTGAACTGAACTGAAAGTGGATTCATGGATGCTTGTCCCTTGATTAGCAACTGTTCTGCCCTTTGGAACTCAGAGGTCATGGAAGCTGGGGTCTTGCCTATAAGAAATGGGGGACAAAAAGGACTCCATGCCTAGGAGTCCATAGGGCCCTGCTCAGCTTCATTTTGTTAAATGTTTCATAATATAAGTGAATCAATGCTGGGTCCTTTATGTAAATGGAGAGAAAAATACAGTTGGGCTTCCTGGAGCTATTTATTTACTATAATAATTTTTTTCTTCGTGATGTTTTGGTGGTATGTTAATGTTTGCTTTCCTGACACTAGAAATTCCTTTTGATTGTTTCTTAACTTCAAATATTTGGGGATTTGTAATTAAAGGCTTTGCCTTTATCAGTAACTACTGGAAAATTTATCTGCTTTGAGGAATTAAAATTTTGTTAAGCTAAAGCCACAATTTATTAAGATTATTTTTACATTCTATTCTTTCTTGAGGTGATGCTTCCTGTTTATTTTGTTTGTTTTTATTTCAAATATAATTCCTTTCTTCCAGGGCACAAGATCTTTTTCTCCATAAATGAAAATATTCATCACCATGGAAATTTTATATTAATTAGATATAGGTGGCCATTGGAATTCTAACTTTTCTTTATACAGAAGACATTGAGATTTTAATTTATAAAGTTCAATACAGTTCAGTCACTCAGTCATGTCTGACTCTTTGTGACCCCATGAACTCAGCACGCCAGGCCTCCCTGTCCATTGCCAACTCCCTGAGTTCACTGAAACTTACGTCCATCGAGTCAGTGATGCCATCCAACCATCTCGTCCTTTGTCGTCACCTTCTCCTCCTGCCCCCAATCCCTCCCAGCATCAGAGTCTTTTCCAATGATTCAACTCTTCGCATGAAGTGGCCAAAGTACTAGAGCTTCAGCTTTAGCATCATTCCCTCCAAAGAAATTCCAGGGCTGATCTCCTTCAGGATGGACTGGTTGGATTTCCTTGCAGTCCAAGGGATTCTCAAGAGTCTTCTCCAACACCACAGTTCAAAAGCATCAATTTTCCAGTGCTCAGCTTTCTTCACAGTCCAACCCTCACATGCATACATGACTACTGGAAAAACCATAGCCTTGACTAGATGGACCTTTGTTGCCAAAATAATGTCTCTGCTCTTCAATATGCTGTCGAGGTTGGCCATAACTTTCCTTACAAGGAGTAAGTGTATTTTAATTTCATGGCTGAAATCACCATCTACAGTGATTTTGTAACCCAGAAAAATAAAGTCAGCCACTGTTTCTCCATCTATTTCCCATGAAGTATGGGATTAGATGCCATGATCTTCATTTTCTGAATGTTGAGCTTTAAGCCAACTTTTTCACTCTCCTCTTTCACTTTCATCAAGAGGCTTTTGAGTTCCTCTTCACTTTCTGCCATAAGGGTGGTATTATCTGCATATCTCAGGTTATTGATATTTCTCCCAGCAATCTTGATTTCTGCTTGTGCTTCTTCCAGCCCAGAATTTCTCATGATGTACTCTGCATAGAAGTTAAATAAGCAGGGTGACAATATATAGCCTTGACATACTCCTTTTCCTATTTGGAACCAGTCTGTTGTTCCATGTCCAGTTCTAACTGTTGCTTCCTGACCTGCATACAGGTTTCTCAAGAGGCCGTCAGGTGGTCTGGTATTCCCATCTCTTTCAGAATTTTCCACAGTTTATTGTGATCCACACAGTCAAAGGCTTTGGCATAGTCAATAAAGTAGAAATAGATATTTTTCTGGACTCTTGCTTTTTCAATGATCCAATGGATGTTGGCAATTTGATCTCTGGTTCCTCTGCCTTTTCTAAAACCAGCTTGAACATCTCATGATGTACTTACTCTGCATATAAATTAATTGGTACAGATATGTGTAATTCGAGGTAAAATTTCAAAGCAGTTTTTCAAAGCAGTTTTTCATTCAGTTTGTTAATGGGATTATAGAGTGTGTCTATTTCTATTATTACTGTCATTTGAAGAAATTTTAAAAGTTATCTACCCCATCTTCCTGTCAAAGTACTAGATTTCATAGAGCCCCTTGATTATGCCAAGGTGCTTAGTGAGGTAAGCATTGTAAAGCTCTATTATTGTGAAATCACAGACTTTAGCAACTATCATAGACATGCTGAACCATGATCAACTGGAAAGCTGTATTTCCATTGTGTACTGTGTCTAAATTGTTATTGTTTTTATTGTCCAGTTGCCCAGTTGTGTCTGACTCTTTGCAACCCCTTGGACTGCAGGACACCAGGCCTCCTGTCTGCCGCCATCTCCCAAAGTTTGCCCAAGTTTGTGTCTACTGCATTGGTGATGCCATCCACCCATCTCAACCTCTGACACCCTCTTTTCCTGCCCTCAATCTTTCCTAGCATCAGGCACTTTTCCAGTGAGTTGTCTCTTTGCATCAGATGACCAAAATACTGGAGCTTCAGCTTCACCATCAACCCTTCCAACTAGTATTCAGGGTTGATTTCCCTTAAAATTGACTTTTTTCATCCCCTTGTTGTCCAAGAAACTTTCATGAGTCTTCTCCAGAACCACACTTTGAAGACATCAATTCTTTGACGTTCTGCCTTCTTTGTGGTCCAAGTCTCACAACTATACGTGACCACTGAGAAGACCATAGACTTGACTATATGGACTTTTCTAGGCAAAGTAATGTCTCTGCTTTTCAAGACACTGCCTAGGTTTGTCATAGCTTTCCTGTCAAGAAGCAATCATTTTCTAATCTCATGGTTGCAGTGACCATGCATAGTGATTTTAGAGCCCAAGAAGAGGAAATCTGTCACTACTTCCACTTTTTCCCCTTCTATTTGCTTACATATTGAGAATTTAATTTTTTTTTTTTAAAAAAAAAAAAAACTTTCTTTTCCCATCTTAAGTGTGACAAGCTAAAACCTGAATGTTTTTCTTCCCTCAAAATTCATGTGTGGAAATCTAATTCCCAGTGTGATGGTATGTGGAGGTGAGGCATTTGAAAAGTGATTAAGTCCTGATCACTGGTGTCCTCTCAAATGCAATTAGTGACCTTATAGAAGAGGCACTAGGAAGCTCTCTTTTCCCTTCCACCGTGTGAGGACCCAAAACACCACCAGCTAGGAGCCAGGAAGTGAGCTTTACCAGACACTGAATCTGTTAGTGCCTGGATCTTGGACTTCTCAGTCTCCAGAATTGTGAGAAATAAATTTCTGTTGTTTATAAGCCACAGTGTATGGTATTCTGTTACAGCAGTCCAAATGGGCTAAGACATCATTCATCTCCAAATATTTTTCAATAATTCAGCAATTCCAGTATTTTTATGCTTTTCATTACTTAAACATGCTGATATACATAGAGATATTTCCACAAATCAGTCAATCAAAGCAAAATATGTGGAACATTTCTAACTCACATTTAACTCAAATTCATTTCTTAGAATTAGGAAGGATAAACCAATATTGAGAAACCTATTATTTTCATTCATCCAATTAATAGACCAGAGAGTATTCAAGTAACCAAAGATTGGTCTGCACTAACTAAAATAAAAATTGGTAATTCAAATGTAATTTCTAAAGTAGGTCAGGGTATAATTCAGAGAGAATGTAAATGCTGTGTAAGTGAAAACTAGAGATCTGAGGATTGTGTAACTGATTACAAGAGATGTATAATTTCTTTGGGTATGATTCTTAATTTAATCTATCAAATTTTGAAATGGCAATAAAATGATAACTATGTCATATATTTTTACTGGTAAAATTTTTAGATTTTTCTCTGGTTTTATTATTTGTTTTCTTAATTGTTACCTTCTTCATCTTTAGCATTAATATTTTCTAAAGGATATCCACTTTCATGTTCATTTGCTGTAGGGTTTAAATAGGTTAATTAGGTGGGATACTTGAGTCAGGTTGAATGCTTATTAACAGTGACCACTCAATATTTATTAAGTGATATTTAATTTATTAAGTGATACTTATTAATTTATTAAGTAAACCCTAAACTAATGTATCTAAGTTGAATTATGTCAGTAGCTGTTTATAACTGGTCCTATTAATTTATTCTGCAAATATCTTTATATAAAGCACTGAACTAGATACTGTGAGACCTATTCACAGTAATATGACTATATCTGACCTTCAAAAGTTTAGAAGCCATAGTAAAGCAAAGAGGCAACTTTTTACCTAATAGAATTTTTGTTTTAGGTTATCACATATCCTATATATATTTTCAGCTATGTTTTCCTTTCATATTTATTGAGGCATTGCTCCTAGTCAAGTAATGTTCTTTTGAAAACCCCTGTTCATATCTTACAATGCCAGTTGGAAATAGTAGCCATTGACACCATCATGATCTGTTATCACAAGAACACAGATGAGTTTATTGTACTAGCCACTATCCCCACAAAGCTCTGGAGAATAGATCATAAATCATTATATTTTCATTAGAAATGAGTATACAGGGGAGAGAACAACAGTGACACAAATTCTTCAGCAGTAGGAAAAATTTAAGTTACCTTGTGTGAAAGAAGTTTTACTTTTCTTTAGTCCATCGTAAAGCTTGATATTCATGTTGGCTCTTGGACCTATTGCAATCATCTCTGGTATTTGCTTGGGCCGCATCCCACATCTCGGGAATCACTGTGTAGTTACGGGAGAGATGGAAGCAGAGATTCACATTGAAGGGGTGCCTATTTTATATGGCTCAGAATTAAAATAAAAACCTAGCCTGCTTGAGGTACAATAGCCATAACAACTTCTGTAAAAGTACAAAAGGGTTAATTGGAAGATGCTCAGAACAAACACTGACCTCCTCAGTAGCATCTCTCTGCTCCTCAATTCCAGGCCCTACAAGCCCTGTACACTGCTCCAACCTCCTAGAAGTACTTTCTTCTCCCTAAAAGCTGTGCCTTTTCCTCCTCTAGATGTGTTTGCACATGCTCCTGTTTTTAATTTTTCTTTTAATTTGTGCTGCCGTTGATCCCTCCTGATGCATTTCCCTCCTCCTAGTCTGAACATCCGTTGTTGGTTGTTGCCATTTACTTGTCTGTACATCTCAATAGACTATAAATTCCATGTGAATTGAAACCGACAGTAGTGTCTTTCACCAACAGCTGTAACGTCATAAGTCCCTAATACTGTTGTGGAATGCTTAAAAGAAAAAAGGTGTCAAGGAAATAAAACTGGCAAATTCATAGTTTTGCTTGAGTTGTGGATCTAGAAGGATAGTTACTTTCTATTTAGAGATTTTTACTATTACTGTAATTATTCATTTTACTTTCTTTCCAACATATTAAGGTCAATACTTGTGTGAAAAATGAAAAAAAATTTCTGATAATCTTGAATAAAATGCTATATATATATATATATATATATAATGAGTATTTTATATAATGAATAAAATGCAAAATAATACAATAATAACATAATATTCTAAAAGATTTGACCTTTGGACATTCAAATATGCATTCAAATACTGAAAAAGAATCTAAATAACAAAAAATCTAAAATTAAATCCATTGCTGCATTCCTTTTGCATATATGCATATTTTTATAGTCAATCAGAAAGAACTATAGACCATAGAAAATATTTTATATATAGTTTCTCAATAAATGATACTTATTATGATGTTAAATTAATTGAAAAATCTGTAGTGGTTTTTCATTTCTTATTACTCTCATGGTTTGCAAGCTAAACACAAATGAACTGTCACAACCATTGATTATTTTGTCCCTTGGACAAGATATTGAAATTATTTTGAATTGCAAATATAAATATATACTTTGAAGATAATTATTATTTTTCTCATATATGTACATATCCCATTGTAATTATTCAAGGAAGATGGCAAAAACAAATGAACATAAAATGACCAAGTTATGTAAAGAGGTAATTACACAAGGCAGAATCCATTTATTTACAGCAAAACTGATTACACCTTGCATAAAATGCTATTTTATTGGTGATTTATTTTTCAATTCTTAGACCAAAAAAGTGAATTATGTTCTGTATTTTAATTTTCAATCTAAGGCCAAACATAAAGTTACTTTAACTTCTATTTCTTGATGTAAGGGGCATGTTGATCTACAATCAGCTAGATAGATTAGAAATATTAAATTTCTAAACCCAAATTTTTAAATTTCTGGGCATTATTTTTGAAGGAAGTTAATAAATATAATTTTAGTGAGAATTCAGTTATTGAGTACCTACTATGGTGGATGTTATAGCAGGGATATGGGTAGGTGAAGGAATGTCAGAGATTTGTGAGACACAGTTGCTGAATTAAGAAGCTTATTATCTGGTCATGTAAACTACACATGTGCATGCAAG
This sequence comes from Neotragus moschatus, assembly GCA_006410615.1. Classification (NCBI taxonomy): domain Eukaryota; kingdom Metazoa; phylum Chordata; class Mammalia; order Artiodactyla; family Bovidae; genus Neotragus; species Neotragus moschatus. Next base: position 456,910 of record SJYA01000754.1, on the reverse strand, counting down.
AGCACACACACTTGCACATGCACAGACATACACAAGTAAAAGTTCAGTACCATTGTACATGGTCAGATCATAAAGAGGGATCTGAGTTGAAAGGCTAATGAAAACTATCACATTCTGGGTTTAAAGCTATTTTCTGGCAGGTTACACAGAACAAGAAGACAAGCACCTAAAGATGCAAAGGAGTGATTAAATGCAGTTTCTTAAATTCCTAGTCAGTACATCCATCAGGAGGAAATAATAAAGTTAAGCCAGAAAAGCATAAAGAAGGGTACAAATCCATACTCTTACTTAAGCCCCTTTCATTTTTCTACCTGCTACCATGAATTGTATACTAGTAGTCATTCTAACAGTTCAGTTCAGTTCAGTCGCTCAGTCATGTCCGACTCTTTTTGACCCCATGAATCGCAGCACGCCAGGCCTCCCTGTCCAGCACCATCTCCTGGAGTTCACTCAGACTCACGTCTGAGCCAGTGATGCCATCCAGCCATCTCATCCTCTGTCGTCCCCTTCTCCTCCTGCCCCCAATCCCTCCCAGCATCAGAGACTTTTCCAATGAGTCAGCTCTTCACATGAGGTGGCCAAGGTACTGGAGTTTCAGCTTCAGCATCATTCCTTCCAAAGATATCCCAGGGCTGATCTCCTTCAGAATGGACTGGTTGGATCTCCTTGCAGTCCAAGGGACTCTCAAGAGTCCTCTTCAACTCCACAGTTCAAAAGCATCAATTCTTCTGCGCTCAGCCTTCTTCACAGTCCAGTGCTCACATCCATACATGACTACTGGAAAAACCATAGCCTTGACTAGACGAAACTTAGTCAGCAAAGTAATGTCTCTGCTTTTGAATATGCTATCTAGGTTGGTCATAACTTTTCTTCCAAGGAGTAAGTGTCTTTTAATTTCATGGCTGCAGTCACCATCTGCAGTGATTTTGGAGCTTAAAAAAATAAAGTCTGACACTGTTTCCACTGTTTCCCCATCTATTTCCCATGAAGTGATGGGACCGGATGCCATGATCTTCGTTTTCTGAATGTTGGGCTTTAAGCCAACTTTTTCAGTCTCCGCTTTCACTTTCATCAAGAGGCTTTTTAGTTCCTCGTCACTTTCTGCCATAAGGGTGGTGTCATCTGCATATCTGAGGTTATTGATATTTCTCCCGGCAATCTTGATTCCAGTTTGTGCTTCTTCCAGCCCATCGTTTCTCATGATGTACTCTGCATATAAGTCTTTCTATACTAGTAGTCATTTAGCACAGGCAATTCTATACTAAATATATTTGTAGTCATTTACAAAGTTAATGCAGACAGTAAGGAAGGACTTGGATCTGTTAGATAAAACAAAGCTGGAGGGCAATAACACAAGGGAAATGTGTCATTCCATAAGCCTTGTAAGAAGCCCAACTGCAATGAACATACATGGCATGACTCTGGGGTAGGGGGATATAAATTACCTTTTTGAAATGTCACTGTAGCAATCTGATGGAGAGCAGACCACAACACGGTGATTTTGGGGTTTAGGGATTCTGGATTAGAATGGTAGCAGAAGCAAAGTGGTTGCATTGGAATATTCTGAAGCTAGAGTCTAAAAGATTTGCTAATAAATCAGATATGAAAGCAATGGCACCCCACTCCAGTACTCTTGCCTGGAAAATCCCATGGATGGAGGAGCCTGGAAGGCTGCAGTCCATGGGGTCACTGAGGGTCGGACACAACTGAGTGATTTCACTTTCACGTTTCACTTTCATGCATTGGAGAAGGAAATGGCAACCCACTCCAGTGTTCTTGCCTGGAGCATCCCAGGGACGGCGGAGCCTGGTGGGCTGCCGTCTATGGGATTATACAGAGTCGGACATGACTGAAGTGACTTAGCAACAGCAGCAGCAGCAGATATGAGTGAATAATAGCTCCATTCTTAGGAGTGATTCCCAATGAGGAAAGAGAGGTTAAAATAATTTACACAAAAATTTAAGGTTATGTTTTGAACTTTACATTGCCAAACAGGATAGAATCAATTTGGCTAAAATTACTGAATTTAGTGAAGAAAATCATACCAACTGGCACCATTCTAAATTACTTTGACTGTTTATCNGAGTCTAAAAGATTTGCTAATAAATCAGATATGAAAGCAATGGCACCCCACTCCAGTACTCTTGCCTGGAAAATCCCATGGATGGAGGAGCCTGGAAGGCTGCAGTCCATGGGGTCACTGAGGGTCGGACACAACTGAGTGATTTCACTTTCACGTTTCACTTTCATGCATTGGAGAAGGAAATGGCAACCCACTCCAGTGTTCTTGCCTGGAGCATCCCAGGGACGGCGGAGCCTGGTGGGCTGCCGTCTATGGGATTATACAGAGTCGGACATGACTGAAGTGACTTAGCAACAGCAGCAGCAGCAGATATGAGTGAATAATAGCTCCATTCTTAGGAGTGATTCCCAATGAGGAAAGAGAGGTTAAAATAATTTACACAAAAATTTAAGGTTATGTTTTGAACTTTACATTGCCAAACAGGATAGAATCAATTTGGCTAAAATTACTGAATTTAGTGAAGAAAATCATACCAACTGGCACCATTCTAAATTACTTTGACTGTTTATCCCTTATTATTATTATTTTGACTGGAGATTGTTGGCAGTGGTTGTTTAACAAAAATATTTCAGACATTTTTTTTTTCTGCCATGTATGAGTAGCAAAATATTTAGGCATATCAAAAAAAATCTGGTTTCATAAGTGGCATTCTGTAGATGGAAAGTATTTTCATTTTTTTGCAATATGGATTTATATTTGTTCTTTGTTCACCACTCATTGATGGGGTTAGATAATTTTTGAAATGAAATGATAGCAAGGTATTTTTAATTTTCTTGGATCCATTTCTTAAAGTTTACCTCAGAAATTATCTAGTGTGACTCTTAATTTTACAGAAAAGAAAGGCATTAACCCATAATTAACAAATGAATTGGTAAAAGTTACACAGGCATTTACTCAGTCTAGACTAGAGTTTGATCTTTTTGGGTTGCAGTGGGATTTTACTGTTATTGTTTAGTTTTTTAACTCTATAGTGATATAGAAAAATTATGATAATTTTTTATTAAATTGAAAACATAGTTTACGTGAAATATAATAAATAGATATTAAGAAGAACCATTAAATACATTGATGTAGATTCCAATAAAGGCTTCCACAACATGACTGAAATGTTGCTTCTATCCTACCTTTTCTTGTTGCATATTCAAAAGCAACTTTATGAGTTTGATACTATTATTATCTCTTTTTAACATATGAATAATCTTAGGGTGAGAGGGATGATAAACAGGCTACAATGATAATTATAAGAGTCCAGTCCAGGATTTAAACCCAAGTCTAGGTGATACCAATTCCATCCTGCTCTCCACTCTGTCCTGTCATTTTTAGTTGGGAAATGAGTATAAATGTCACAATAGTGTGGCTTCATTCTTACAGAAAATAAATATTTTATTATTGGGACAGAAAGAGACAGGTAAGTAAGGAACATTTTCTGTAAAGAACAAAATTTAGGTAAAAAATAGTGCTAAAAATTCCTGTGACATATAAGAAATATTTTAAATTCATTTTTAAGAAGTGTCTCACAAATGAATTGAAAGAATTGTCATTATCACATATTCCTAAACATTTTAGCAGTTTAATCATCTGCTCTTTATACATAATGTGATACACTATGAAGTATATAAAACATAACTCATGTATCAAAGAATAGTTAAAAATCTCTTTATATTTTTCAGCTTTATTGAAATAATTCACCAGTAACATTTCATAAGATTATGGTGAAAGACAGGTTGATCTGATACACTTAAATATTGCAAAATGAGTACCACAGTAATGTTAGCTAACACATCTAATCACTGTAATCCTCTTTATTAAACACAACTTTGATAAAGTTTCCCTTGGTTAAGGTTCTGATAAGATAGGTATTTTAGAACATAATGCAAGCTCTCCAGTTCAGTTCAGTCGCTTAGTCATGACCGACTCTTTGCGACCCATGAACCGCAGCATGCCAGGTCTCCCTATCCATCACCAAATCCCAGAGTTCACTGACTCACGCCCATCGAATCAGTGATGCCATCCAGCCATCTCATCCTCAGTCATCCCCTTCTCCTCCTACCCTCAATCCCTCCCAGCATCAGAGTCTTTTCCAATGAGTCAACTCCTCGCATGAGGTGACCAAAGTACTGGANCTTCAACATATGTCTGCATTTGGAAATAAGGAGCTCATGATCTGAGCCACAGTCAGCTCCCAGTCCTGTTTTTGTTGATTGTATAGAGCTTCTCCATCTTTGGCTGCAAAGAATATAATCAATCTGATTTCGGTGTTGACCGTCTGGTGATGTCCATGTGTAGAGTCTTTCTTGTGTTCTTGGAAGAGGGTGTTTGCTATGACCAGTGCATTTTCTTGGCAAAACTCTGTTAGTCTTTAACCTGCTTCATTTCATATTCCGAGGCCAAATTTGCCTGTGCAGGTGTTTCTTGACTTCCTACTTTTGCATTCCAGTCCCCTGTACTATGGGCTTATTCTTAGAATATTTTTGAAACCAAGCATAGAAAAATTAGCAATTTTTAAAATTTTTCTAAAAATTATAAAATTTTTCATTTTTGCTGCTTTCAAGCATTCATGGTAAAATTTTAGTGTTTCATATCAAAAGACATTCATAATCACATGAATAGCTTTAACTCTGTTTGGGAATGTTACATTATTTGTATTTTCCCTGGTGGCTCAGAGGTTAAAGTGTCTGCCTCCAGTGCAGGAGACCTGGGTTCGCGATCCCTGGGTTGGGAAGATTCCCCTGGAGAAGGAAATGGTAACCCATTCCAGTATTCTTGCCTGGAGAATCCCATGGACAGAGAAGCCTGGTAAGCTACAGTCCACGGGGTCACAAAGAGTCGGACACGACTGAGCGACTTCACTTTCACTTTGGTGAAGGATCTTGCTTTTAAAACATCATACACTTTAAAATTTTAGTTTTATTCAAATTTAAAAATTAAAAAAAATTAAATTTAAAAATATAAAAGTATATTTTAAAGGCGAAGTCTATAAAATAAATAAATTAATTTAATCATTCCAAATTTTCCTGTCTTCTCCATCTTATACAAATTGTATCTCAGCTTGTCATTTTGTGCTTTAAAAGCCTACAATGGCTTCTCATTGCCCCCAGGCTAAACAACTTTCAGTAGCTGTCAAGGATTGGATAGTCACTATGTGCTGAGCCCTTTGCAGCCGCTGCTTCTACATGTCTCAACCACTTTGCTATAGACAGAGACTGAAAAAACTAGGGCTAGGGATCAAAAATAAAATTCAGGTCTATCTAATTTCAACACCTTGAATTCTTGCCACTAGAAAATGAGAGCTCACATTAATTATATGTCTCATTTAGGGTAAATAAGAATACCTTACTGGGTTATAGGGAAAAGAAAGTGAATAATCTCTTTAAAGAGTTTAGAGTCTAGTATATAATTAAATAATTAAATATTGGCTTTCATTATTATTATAAAATGCTTCAGATATACAAGAGCTATAAATATATATATCAAAGTATTTATTCAAAATGAAACTGAAAAGATAGAACATTATAAATACATCTAAACATACATGTACTCATCCCTAATTGTACATGAGTACATCCCTAATTACATTCACCTCCACCCTCTGCAGGAGAAGGCAATGGCACCCCACTCCAGTACTCTTGCCTGGAAAATCCCATGCACGGAGGAGCCTGGTGGGCTGCAGTCCATGGGGGCGTGAAGAGTTGGTTGTGAATGACTAAGCGACTTCACTTTCACTTTTCACTTTCATGCATTGGAGAAGGCAATGGCAACCCACTCCAGTGTTTTTGCCTGGAGAATCCCAGGGACGGAGGAGCCTGGTGGGCTGCGGTCTACGGTATCACACAGGGTCGGACATGACTGAAGCCACTTAGCAGCAGCAGCAGCAGCAGCTACCCTCTGCAGATGTAGCCATTTCTTAAATTTCAATATTTATTCTTCTTAATTATGCTTATATTCAATTGCTAAAGGTGTATATATTGTTAAACAATATATGAAAATTGTTTCACATTTTATAATGAATAAGATCAACTATATTCTGTACTCTAGCTTTTAATGATATATATTATGCTTGTGAAAGTCACCATTATTATTTAAAGTACTGGCTCATTTAATTTCACTATCTAGTGTTCTGTTTTATGAATGAAAGAGATTTCTTCATCTATTCTCTTACTGATATATATTTAGATTTGTTTCCAAAATTTTACTCTTTCATAAACTGTTATGGAAATAATAAAATGATGAAAGTAATATAAACATTTTTTGATGATTATGTTTTAGGCACTAAGTAATTTACAAATATTGAATTATTTAGTTTCACAACAATTTTTAAATATTACTATTGTAAACCATGTACATGTGGGGAAAGAAAGTCAACATTACAGAGCAAGTACATGATGCTGCTAGAAATCAAATGAAACAAATATATTCAAGAGTTAGTTCTCCTAACCATATATCTCCCTGGACACACAAGTGAAAGGAGCTCTAAGGCTGATTCTTAGTCTTATCTGTATGTTAGAATCCTCTAGGTGCTTTAACTAAAAAGGAAATATGCCCAATCCTCCATGGATCAAGTGATTCAAAATCTCATGGGGTAAAGTCTGTAGATAAACAATTTTTAGCCTTATTTTAAATTAAAAAATTATTTTGAGGTAACTGTAAATTTATATGCAATTATAAAAAATAATATGGGGCAATCCTATGGACTATTTACCTAGTTTCCCCCAATGATAAAATCTTGCAAACAGTATCACAACCAGGATTGACATTAATACAGTTAAGACACAAAAAGATGTTATTATGACAAAGATTTCTCCTATGTTGGATAATGCCAATACAAATATCAACACACATGTGCACATAATCTTTTTTTTTAATGCTTTGAATTTAGACTCCATACTTAGTATAAGTAAAATAATTTATAGTAAAATGTAAACATTTTAAATCTGTTTATTCATTTCTTGCTTGCTTTTAACATATGAAACACTGATTTTTTACATTTTGGGTTCCTTATGGTTTTATTATTTGAATTTTACATTTGAGTAATTATAGAAAATCTATGTATAAAATGGGCTTCCTTGGTGGTGCATAGGTTAAACCATCTGCCTGCAATGTGGGAGACCTGGGTTCGATCCCTGGATCGGGAAGATACCCTGGAGAAGGAAATGGCAACCTACTCCAGTATTCTTGCCTGGAGAATCCCATGGACAGAGGAGCTTGGTGGGCTACAGTCCACGGGTCGAAAAGAGTCGGACACGACTGAGTGACTTCACTTTCACTTTCATGTCTAAAATAAAATACCTGAGATATGCCTAGGTATCATCTTTCATTCATTTTTTAAGAAACTAGTCATCACTTACTACCTTTCTTGCACAGTGTTAGGGAAACAAAAACTGGTTCTGTGAACACTGCAATGATGCAATGGTTTTCAGTCCAGTCTCTACTATATTACCATCACCTGGAGAACTTTAAGTTCCACTCCAGAGATAATAACTTGGGTTTTGAACCAGGGCATGGGTATATTTCAAAAGGTTTTTCAGTGATTCTGCCTTGTATTTTAGGTAGTCAGTGAGTGAGCTAATGAGAAGGCTGTGTTTTTCAAGTGAAATGTATTCTTTAGGGTCACTAACTATTTTAGGTCTTGATAAAAACAAACAAACAAACAAACAAACAATGACATATTTATGGCTTTTGTTCTTTTTTCAGCCCAAATCCTTGACAAAGAAAAGTGTTTCTGAAATTATGCAACTTGGAATGAAAAATTCAAATATATTTCCCCAAATGTAAAACATTAGAGTAAACCAAAGTGAAAAGAGAATGCTAGTGATTACAAAATTGATACTCCTTTTCTCCCTTTGCAACTGGGGCCTGCTGGCCTGCTTCACATTGTTTATTCACAGAATGAAAGAAATGTTTTTAAGAGTTTTCCACAGAAGAAAGTGATTGATATTAAAAAAACACTCTGGCTCAAAGAGTATTGCTAAGAAACACTTTAAATGTGAAATGCCCTACTGAGCTGTACCATTTCATAACAGGAAAGTATGGTGGATTTTAAAAATAGAGAAATAATCTGTTAAAGTGTAACCAGAGGGACTCTATTATAGTTTCATGTAAACAGTTTTATTTTGAAAATGTGTTGGTTTATTTTGCTGCACTGAGGCTTCCATATATTCTGTTTTGTGTAAGGATAAGATTGTAGTCATATAATAATATTTTGTCAAAATAATCACTTTTAAAATAAGTACACATAAATACAAAATAAACATAGCTTACTTTTCTTTAATCATGATACCCTATTAAAGTAATATATCCTTCCTCACAGGAAAATTTGGAAATATGGAAAATATAAAACAGAAAATATCATCCATAATGATACAATACAGAAATGACCATATTTTGGTATGATTCCTTCATATGCTATTTTCTCTAAATACTGAGTAGTTGTTAGCTAGGGGTTTTAAAGTTGTTTTTTTTTCTTTTTTTTTTTTAAGTATGTTCCTTGCCTTGGTGGAGAGTTCTGGAAAAACGTGGTCCACTGGAGAAGGTAATGGCAAACCACTTCAGTATTCTTGCCTTGAGAACCCCATGATCAGGATGAGAAGGCAAAAGGATAGGACACTGAAAGATGAACTCTCCAGGTTGGTAGATGCCCAATATGCTACAGGAGATCAGTGGAGAAATAACTCCAGAAAGAATGAAGAGACAGAGCCAGAGGAAAAAGAACACCCAGTTGTGAATATAACTGGTGATGGAAGTAAAGTCTGATGCTGTAAAGAGAAATATTGCTTAGAAGTCCAGAATGTCAGGTCCATGAATGAAGGCAAATCAGAAGTGGTCAACAGGAGACGGCAAGAGTGAATGTCGACATTTTAGGACTTAGCGATCTAAAATGGACTGGAACAGGTGAATTTACTCAGATGACCATTATATCTACTACTGTGGGAAAGAATCACTTGGAAGAAATGGAGTAGCCATTATAGTCAACAAAGGAGTCTGAATTGTAGTACTTGGATGCAATCTCAAAAATGACAGAATGATCTCTGTTCATTTCCAAGGCAAACCATTCAATATCACAGTAATCCAAGTCTATGCCCCAACCAGTAACGCTGAAGAAGCTGAAGTTGAATGTTCCTATGAAGACCTACAAGACCTTCTAGAACTAACACCCCAAAAAAGATGTCCTTTTCATTATAGGGGACTGGAATGCAAAAGTAGGAAATCATGTAATAACTGGAATAACAGACAAATTGACCTTGGAGGACTGAATGAAGCAGGGCAAAGGCTAATAGAGTTTTTCCAAGAGAACACACTGGTCATAGCAAACAAGGATCCTCTTCCAACAAGGATTCTATACATGGACATCACCAGATGGTCAATACCGAAATAAGACTGATTATATTCTTTGTTGCCAAAGATGGAGAAACTCTATACAGTCATCAAAAAACAACACTGAGAGCTGACTGTGGCTCAGATCATGAACTGCTTATTACCAAATTCAGACTTAAATTGAAGAAAGTAGGGAGAACCAGTAGACCATTCAGGTATGACCTTAAGCAAATACCTTGAGATTATACAGTGGAAGTGACAAATAGATTCAAGGGGTTAGATCTGATAGACAGAGTGCCTGAAGAACTAAAGGCAGAGGTTTGAGATGTACAGAAGGCAGCTATCAAGACCATCCCCAAGAAAAAGAAATGCAAAATGGCAAAATGATTGTCTGAGGAGCCAAAACAAATAGCTAAGAAAAGAAGAGAGTTGAAACACAAAGGAGAAAAGGAAGATATACCCATCTGAATGCAAAGTTCCAAAAAATAAAAAGTAGAGATAAGGAAGTCTTCCTCAGTGACCAATGCAAAGACATAGAGGAAAACAACAGAATGGAAAAGACCAGAGATCTCTTCAAGAAAATTAGAGATACCAAGAGAGCATTTCATGCAAAGACAGGCACTATAAAGGATAGAAATGATATGGACCTAACAGAAGCAGAAGATATTAAGAAGAGATGGCAAGAATACACAGAAGAACTATACAAAAAAGATCTTCATGACCCAGAAAACCATGATGGTGTGATCACTCACCTAGAGCCAGACATCCTGGAATATGAATTCGAGTGGGCCTTAGAAAGCATCACTAAGAACAAAGCTAGTAGAGGTGATGGAATTCCACTTGAGCTATGTCAAGTCCTAAAAGATGATGCTATGGAAATGCTGCACTCAATATGCCAGCAAATTTGGAAAACTCAGCAGTGACTACAGGACTGGAAACTGTCAGTCTTCATTCGAAGAAAGAAAGGCAATGCAAAAGAATGTTCAAACTACCACACAACTGCACTCATCTCACATGCTAGGAAAGTAATGCTTGAAATTCTCCAAGCCAGGCTTCAACAATATGTGAACCATGAACATCCAGATGTTCAAGCTGAACTTAGAAAAGACAGAGAAACAAGAGATCAAATTGCCAACATCTATCTGCTGGATCATCGAAAACACAAGAGAGTTCCATAAAAAATATCTACTTTAGCTTTATTGATTATGCCAAAGCTTCTGACTATGTGGATCACAACAAACTGTGGAAAATTTTGAAAGAGATGGGAATACCAGACCACCTGACCTGCCTCTTGAGAAATCTATATGCAGGTCTGGAAGCAACAGTTAGAACTGGACATAAAACTACAGTCTGGTTCCAAATAGGGAAAGGAGTATATCAAGGCTGTATATTGTCACCCTGCTTATTTAGTTTATATGCAGAATACATCATGAGAAACACTGGGTAGATGAAGCACAAGCTGGATACAAGATTGTCAGGAGAAATATCAATAACCTCAGATAGGCACATGACACATCCCTTATCACAGAAAACAAAGAACTAGAGTCTCCTGATGATAGTGAAAGAAGAGAGTGAAAAAGTTGACTTAAAACTCAACATTCAGAAAACTAAGATCATGGCATCTGGTCCCATCAGTTCATGGGAAATAGATGGGGAAACATCTATTTTATTTTGGGGCATTTCAAAATTGCTGCAGATGGTGACTGTAGCCATGAAGTTAAAAGACGCTTGCTCCTTGGAAGGAAAGCTATGATCAATCTAGACAGCATATTAAAAAGCAGACACATTGCTTTGCCAACAAAGTTCTGTCAAGTCAAAGGTACAGTTTTTTCAGTAATCATGGATGGATGTGAGAGGTGAACTATAAAGAAAGTTGATTGCTGAAGAATTGATGCTTTTGAACTGTGGTGTTGGAGAAGACTCTTGAGAGTCCCTTGGACTGCAAGGAGATCAAACCAGTCCATCCTAAAGGAAATCAGTCCTGAATATTCATTGAAAGGACTGATGCTGAAGCTGAAACTCCAATACTTTGGCCGTGTGATGAGAAGAACTGATTCATTTGAAAAGACCCTGATGCTGGGAAAGATTGAAGGCCAGAGAAGAAGGGGACGACAGAGGATGAGATGGTTGGATGGCATCACTGACTCAATGAACGTGAGTTTGAGTAAACTCCAGGAGTTGGTGATGGACAGGGAGAGCTGGCATACTGTAGTCCATGGGGTCGCAAGAGCTGGACTCGACTGAGTGATTGAACTGAACTGAGCCTATGCTTATGTGCTCAGTAGCTAAATCATGTCTGACTCTTTTTGAGGCGTGNGAACGTGAGTTTGAGTAAACTCCAGGAGTTGGTGATGGACAGGGAGAGCTGGCATACTGTAGTCCATGGGGTCGCAAGAGCTGGACTCGACTGAGTGATTGAACTGAACTGAGCCTATGCTTATGTGCTCAGTAGCTAAATCATGTCTGACTCTTTTTGAGGCGTGGATTTTCACCTGACAGGCTCCTCTGTCCTTATAATTTTCCAGGCAAGAATACAGGAGTAGGTTACCATTTCCTACTCAAGGGATCTTCCTGACCAGTGGATTGAACCCATGACTCTTGTGTCTCCTGAATGGGCAGGCAGATTCTTTACCACCGTGCCACCTGGGAAGCTATAACCTATGCAGGATTCTAAAAAGACCTAAAAAGGACTCTTTAAATATATGTCAGTTAAGTTTAAACATTAAAAAAATATATAGAGAGAGTGTTAAAATGCAATATTGAAAACATAAGTCAAATATGTAATTACTAATTTCTCACTAAGATTTCTAAGATATGAATAAATTGATGTATGATTTTTAATCATAGGTCATGGTTCTAGACTCTAGAATTCTAAAGAAACATATTTTACAAAATGAAAAGGAAACATATTTGTGCATCTTTGTTCTTTTTCACATTTCTATTGCTGAAACAGAGAAAAGATAGAAAGTATTTTTTTAGATAAAATTCCCTGATTTGTAGAGAAGGCAGCAAGGAAGCTCTGCTGCCTTCCCTGCAAAGATGGAGAGACTATGGAATTATTTAAGAGGCAAACAGGCTGAGTGCCTCTCAATAAATAAGATTGAAACCTGTTACAGACATGAGAGGGAAGAGATCATTTTCCTTGATTTAGTAGCTGGTAGACAATTAGAGATAGCAAGGGAACATTTCAGGCAAAGATGGGCTTGATAAAGGACAGAAATGGTATGGACCTAACAGAAGCAGANATAGCGCCTTTCCATATTAGGTACCCAGTCAAAATTTGCTAATTGATAAGACTTGGGTATGACACAAGAAATCATTACTTACATTTAGGAAGAATAAAATTATTTCCAGAAGTTATAAATCCTTTACTTTTATATTTCAGTTTTTAAATAATCCACATCTTTGTCCTGTAAGTTCATATAAATGGAGTGATATCCACCCTTGCCTTACAATTTAATCTTTGACATAAATTTGAATAAAAAGGGATAAAGTTCTCTGTATAGCCCATGACCATGTTTTCCCTATCAATCTGAAACCTTGATGCTATGAATGCATCAGGGTGCAGAAGTTGGGGAGTTTCACCAATATCTCTTCTGGTCACAGAACACTGAAGAGGAGCCTGAAGAACAGTGTTCATCAACCAAAGTATTTAGGATTAAATATTATGACTATATTTTCTTGCAGAACAATTCAACAAAGGAAACTTAACTCACTGCCTGTGGAAGAAACCAAAAGTTCAACACATGACATTTAAGGTCCTATAATTTGACAACATTTTTCTCCCTGTTTATTAAATGCTCCTATGAGTGCAGGCCCTGGTCATATTAAATGCCTCAGAGTTTTCTGAATTTGAGACATACTTTTCTACTGTATACTTTTAGTATTGTTGCCTCCTCCTGCTTGCTTGGATCTGTGAGTCAAAAGTAAGACCAGTGATTTGCTTTTAGTAATAGCTCATTAAGTCTATTCAACAAATATTAAATTGAATATTTTCAATGTATAAGACATCATGTCAGGTAATATAGGGCACTGAAAAAGGAACAATGCAATCTAATATTGAGGCATTTCTAACCATAAAATTTCCTCACTGAATATGTCTTTGATTTACAAATAGTTATGCTGCTGCTATGAAATGTATCAATTTGATAGATACTTCATAAATATATATGGAAATAATGAATAATTAAAAATTTCCACCCAGCTACCTTTATATGATTATTTTATTTTATACTCTTCAGAGAAAATGAAACAAACTTCTTGGTCTTTAGCATTCAATAAAAAAAGCAAGTCTATTAAATCACACAAACATTCAATGACATCCTCTTACCTGTGTTTCAAAAAATGAATACTTATTGAATTGTTCCAGTTGAAGCACATTTTTAAAAAGTGATTCTCTTATGCTATTTCTAGAAATAAGGGCCTAAAATATCTGAGTAAAAATCAGTCATAAGTTTAAGTACTGAAACAATGACAGAGGTTAGTAACTGTTCCTTGTGTTTTAAAATGAAATGTCAGTGGTTACTTGTTGCCATTTCAGAGGTCTGTGCCTTCTGTGTAGCATCTCTCTTAACCTGAACAGCACCCAGTAGGATCTACAAGACCATCAGCTTCATTCTGCAATCACGGATGCGTCAGTTGTGGGAGAACAGCATGAAACTCTATGTACCTTTATTGGTGAGCCAGAACAAAGGTCTGCTCTTTTATACACAGGACATGCAGTTAAATCTGCGCAGCACAGAGCAGTCGCTCACATCATGGGCCTTTGCAGCTGCTTTGGGTAGAAGGGCTGAGAGTGGAGCCTCAACAGCAGAGTGGCAGCAGCAATAAAGCCTTGCTGTTAGACGTGGTCATTTCCACAGAAGAATGAAGCCATACAAAAAGGAGACTATGGCCCAGGAACTCTTTAAAACTCCCAGTGTAAACTGAGTGAGGGTTTCAACCTGGCACCTTTTCTTCCCAGATCATGTCCTTTTGTGCATGTGTGGGAAGGAAAGAGGCAAAGAACTTGAAAGTTCTGTCTTCCTGGCAGGGGAAATTTTTTCTGCTGTCAAGGACTTATTAAATCCTACTTTGGATTTTTAGATATGATTCACAGGGAAAGTATCACAGAGTAGGTTTCTTTGTAGTAGTACAGCTATCTCAGATCATTTTGAACTCTAGTTAGGCAACAAGAGAAGTTATTTCATTATAGTCCAACAAGAGGGTCTCATTTTAAAGTAGGAAACCTTCCAGGTAGGTGTCAAAGCAATATATCAAAACGCCTGTTCACTACAGTGTAGCAAAGTAAATCAGATACAGACAGAAAGGATATTCAATTCTCACCCAGACAAATGCTGCAACAAAGTATAGTGTAGACATAATTTTAAGAGGTAGGTTATTAAGTGTTGCATATATTTTGATTTTTAGAGTGCATTGGCTAAAGATGGGGCCTAATGAATTCAGAAACCATTTGCATATTCTCTGACTGGTGGAAATATTCCAACCTTCACTTAATTCATTTATTACAATAGTTCTTGAACTTTAGTATGCCTACAAAATACCTGGGAAGCTCAGTTAAAATGCAAATACCTGAGCTGTTCCCTCAGAAACTCTAATTATTCTTGAGAATTATCAGAAATTTATTTTATTAACAAACACACTGAATACTGTTAATGTACGTGGTTCCTAGACCATACTTTGGAAAACACTGACAGTATTTTGAAAAATATGTTAATCATTGAATGTACAAAATATCATTTATGATTTAGAGCAAGAACAGCTAAATAGCTTCTTAACATTTAAATGGTAGAAAGTAAAGGATTTAAGTCTGCCTGGAATAGATTCAAATTTAGCTCTGTTTTTAGTTGTGTGTCTTTGGGTGATCCTCAGAACTCGGTCTGTCTCTCAAAATCTCATAGAAATTTGGCAAGATATGGCAGAAAGTGAAGAGGAACTAGAAAGCCTCTTGATGAGAGTGAAAGAGGAGAGTGAAAAATTTGGCTTAAAGCCCAATATTCAGAAAACAAAGATAATGGCATCTGGTCCCATCACTTCATGGGAAATAGATGGGGAAACAGTGGAAATAGTGTCAGACTTTATTTTGGGGGGCTCCAAAATCACTGCAGATGGTGATTGCAGCCATGAAATTAAAAAATGCTTACTCCTTGGGAGGAAAGTTATGACCAACCTAGATAGTATATCAAAAAGCAGAGACATTACTTTGCCAACAAAGGTCCATCTAGTCAAGGCTATGGTTTTTCCAGTGGTCATGTATGAACGTGAGAGTTAGACTATGAAGAAAGCTGAGCGCCGAAGAATTGATGCTTTTGAACTGTGGTGTTGAAGACTCTTGAGAGTCCCTTGGACTGCAAGGAAGTCCAACCAGTCCATTCTAAAGGAGATCAGTCCTGTGTGTTCTTTGGAAGGACTGATGCTAAAGCTGAAATTCCAATACTTTGGCCACCTCACACAAAGAGTTGACTCATTGGAAAAGACCCTGATGCTGGAGGGATTAGGGGCAGGAGGAAAAGGGGATGACAGAGGATGAGATGGCTGGATGGTATCACAGACTCAATGGACATGAGTCTGAGTGAACTCCGGGAGTTGTGATGGACAGGGAGACCTGGCATACTGCGATTCATGGGGTCGCAAATAGTCAGACATGACTGAGTGACTGAACTGAACTGAACTAATGAGATAATATAAAGTGAAAGCAAAGTCATTCAGTCGTGTCCAACTCTTTGCAGCCCTGTGGACTACAGCCCGGCAGGCTCCTCAGTCCATGGGATTCTCCAGGCAAAAATATTGGAGCAGGTTGCCATTCCTTCTCCAGGGGATCTTCGCGACCCAGGGATCAAATTGGGTCTCTTGCATTAGAGGCAGACGCTTTAACCTCTGAGCCACCGGGGAAACCGAGACAGTATGTAGGCTGGGAATTTATAAGTTTTGTTTTGTTTTGTTTTTTAGCACATATAAATGTTGTACTGTGTGCTGTGCTTAATCACTCAGTCATGTTCAATTCTTTGCGACCCCATGGACTGTAGCCCGCCAGGCCCCTCTATCCATGGGAATTCTCCAGGCAAGAATCCTGGAGTGGGTTGCCATGCCCTCCTCCAGGGGATCTTCCCAACCCACGATCGAACCCAGGTCTTCTGCACTGCAGGAGGATTCTTCACTGAGAAGCCACTAGGAAAGCCCCCATATACCTACTCAAGTGAAGTGAAGTCGCTCAGTCGTGTCCAACTCTTTGCAACCCCATAGACTGTAGCCTACCAAGCTCTTCAGTCCATGGGATTTTCCAGGCAAGAGTACTGGAGTGGGTTGCCATTTCCATCTCCAGGGGATCTTCCCGACCCAGGGATCGAACCTGAGTCTCCTGGGTTGTAGGCAGACGCTTTACCTCTGAGTTACCTATTGCTCTTTAATTGTTCCCATGTGTCTGAAGTTACCATATTGCTTTCAGTTTTGTCATTCATCCACCTGACTCCATTCACTTCTTTCCAACCTGAACCATAATGTAAACCACTGACAACACAAAGATTACTAAGGCAACTCCCCATTATCATTTCTAACTCTTACTAAAATTCACCTGCTATGCTTTATGTTTCATTTAGCATTCATTTGATATTTTGAAGAGCAATTCTTTGCTATACCCAGCACTGGATTTGGAGGATTCAAAGTAGAATAAGTTATGGAGTTGAATAATAAATAGATTCTTTTAATATTAGTATCATTGATTTAAAATACCAGTTTTAGGTGTACAGTATAGTGATTCAATATTTTATAGATTATGCTCCATTTAAAGTTGTTACAAAGTATTGGCTATATTCCCTGTGTAGTGTGTGTGTGAGTGTGTGTGTGTGTGTGTGTCTGTGTGTAATCAGTTGCGTCTGACTCATTGTGACACATGAACTGTAGCCTGTTGCTGTGCAGTACAATGCTTGTATCTTTTTTAATATTTGTTGTTTTAAGGATCTTGAGTTTATTTATAAACATTTTATATAAAAGTAAAGCTGATTAATAATATTGTGATAGTTTCAGGTGACTTGTATCTTATTTTATATATAGCATTGTGTACCACTTATCCCCAGTGGCAACTGCTGGCTTGTTCTCTATATCTGTGAGTCTGTTTCTGTTCTGTTCATTTGTTTATCTTTTAGATTCCATGTGTAAGTGATAACATTTAATATGTGTTTCTCTTTCTGATTTATTTCACTAACTATAGTACCCTCCAGGTCCATCAGTGTTTTTCTAAATGGTAAAATTTTATTTTTTAATGGCTGAGTTATACACACACACACACACACACACACACACCATTTCTTCTTTATCCATTCCTCTATTGATGAACACTTAGGCTGCCTCTACATCTTAGCTATTATAAATAATGTTGCAATGAATATTGAAGTGCATGTACGTTTACAAATTAGTGTTTCCATTTCCTTATGAATATGTACCCAGGAATGGAACTGCAGGATAATATGGTAATTATATTTTCAGTTTTTGGAGGAATCTGCATACTGTTTTCCATAGTACTGTGCCAATTTGCATTTCCACCAACAGTGTTTAAGGCTTCCATTTCCTCAACATCCTTGCAATCATTTGTCGTTGTTCAGCCTCTAAGTTGTGTCCTACTCTTTTGTGACCCCATGGACTCTGCTGCTGCTGCTGCTGCTAAGTCGCTTCAGTCGTGTCCGACTCTGTGCGACCCCATAGACGGCAGCCCACTAGGTTTTCCCGTCCCTGGGATTCTCCAGGCAAGAACACTATGGACTCTAGCCCCATCCAATTCCTCTGTCCATGGGATTTCCCAGGCAAGAATATTGGAGTGGGTTCCCATTTCTTTCCCCAGGGGATCTTCCTGACCCAGGGACCTAACTCATGTCTCCTGCCATGGTAGGCAGGTTCTTTACCAGGGAAGCCCACAACAATTTATTATATGTAGTTTATTTGATGATAGCCATTCTGACAGGTATGATGTGATATCTTATTGTGGTTTTCATTTGTATTTCTCTAATGATTAGCCATGTTCAACATCTTTTCATGTGTCCCTTAGCCATACATATGTCTTCTTCAAAAAAAAATTTGTTCAAATCTTCTGCAATTTTTTGCTTGGGTTTTTTTTTTTTCTTTCTGATATTTAATTGTAGGAACTTCTTGTATGTGTTGGATATTAACCCCTTTATGAGTCATATCATTTACAAATATTTTCTCCCATTTGTAGGAAATCTCTTCCTTTTGTTGATGGTTTCCTTTGCAGTGAAAAAGCTTTTAAGCTTAATTATGCCTAACTTGTTTATTTTTTGCTTTTATTTTATTTTACCTTGAGAAACTTATCCAAGTGAATACTGATACAATTTATATCAAAGAGTATTTCACCTCTCATCTCTCTTAGGAGCTGTAAGGTTTTGGGTCTTACATTTAGGTCTTTAGACCATTCTGAGTTTATTTTTGCAGATGGTGTGAAAGAGTCTTCTAATTTCATTGTTTAACTTTTAAAATTTTATTTAAATTTAGCCTTTTATTAAAGTTAAATTTCATTGTTTAATTCTTTATTTTGTATTGAGATATAGTCAATTAACAGTTTTGTGATAGCTTCAGGTGAACAGTGAAGGGGCTCAGCCATAGGTATACATATATCCCTTCTCTCCCAAACTCCCCTCCCATCCAGGCTGGCACATAACATTGATCAGGGTTCCATGTGCTATACAGTAAGTACTTGTTGGTTATTCATTTTAAAATGTAGCAGTCTGTATATGTTAATGCAACTCTTCAGTTTTCCCAGCACCACTTGTTACAAAGATTAATCTTTTCTCCATTGTGTATTGTTGCCTGCTTCTTAGTAGATTAATTGAATATAAATGTGTGACCTTATTCTGAGATCTCTATTCTGTTCCATTAATCTGTATGTCTGTTTTTATGCACATACCACATTGTTTCAATTACTGTAACATTGTAGTAATACAAGGAATGTGGTAGCTATAGCTTCAGCCTTTTAATTTTTTTAATCAAGATTGCTTTGACTATTCAGTCTCTTGTGCTTCTATTATCAATTTTAGGACTATTTGTTCTACATCTGTGAAAAATGTCCTTGATATTTTGATAAGATTACATTAAATCTGTAAATTGTTTTGGGTAGTGTGGGCATTATTTCTTCCAATCCATAAACATGGAATATATTTCCATTTCTTTGTATCATCTTCAATTTCCTTCAACAGTGTTTTCTAGTTTTCAGATATTAGGTCTTTTACCTCCTATTTTAAACAGGAGTGTTATCCTGCTTTCTCTTTTCTTAAGTTCACTATTGATATATAGAAAGCAATAGATTTTTGTATGCTAACATTATATCCTTCAATTTTATATAATTCTTATATTAGTTCTAAGAGCTTCTGGTAGAACTTTAGGATTTCCTATATAAAATATCATGTCATTTATAAATAGTGATAATTTTACTCTATCCATTTCTTTTGGATGTTTTTTTGTTTTTATCTGATTGCTGTGGATTACAATCAGAAAAATGTGGATAGCAAAAGGCAAAATTGTTGTCTGAGAGTGCCTTACAAATAGCTGAGAAAAGAAGATAAGTGAAAGGCAAAGAAATAAAGGAAAGATATACCCATGTGAATGCAGAGTTTCAAAGAATAGCAAAAAGAGATAAGAAAGATTTCCTAAGTGACAAATGCAAAGAAGTAGAGGAAAATAATAGAATGGGAAAGACCAGAGATCCTTACAAGAAAATTAGAGATACAAAGGGAGCATTTCATGCAAAGATTGGACAGAAACGATATGGACCTAACAGAAGCAGAAGATATTAAGAAGAGATGGCAAGAATACATAGAAATATACAAAATGATCTTAAAGACCAGATAACCATAATGGTGTGATCACTCACATAGAGCCAGACATCCTCAAGTGTGAAATCAGCCTTAGGAAGCATCACTGAAAGCAAAGCTGGTGGAGGTAAAGGAATCCCAGTTGAGCTATTTCAAATCCTAAAAGATGATGCTGTGAAAGTGCTGCAGTCAATATGCCAGCAAATTTGGAAAACTCAGCAGTGGCCAAAAGACTAAAAGAGGTCAATTTTTATTCCAATCCCAAAGAAAGACAATGCCACAGAATGTTTAAACTACTGCACAATTGCACTCATCTTACACACTAACAAAATAATGCTCAAAATTCTCCAATCTAGGCTTCAACAATTCATGAACCAAAAACTTCCAGATGTTCAACCTGGATTTAGAAGAGGCAGAAAAATAAAAGCTCAAATTGTGAACATCCGTTGGACCACAGAAAAAACAAAAGAGTTCCAGAAAAACATCTATTTCTGCTTTATCGACTATGCCAAAGCCTTTGACTATGTGGATCACAACAAACTGAAAAATTGTAAAAGAGATGAGAATACCAGACCATCTTACCTACTGCCTGAGAAATCTATGCAGGTCAAAAAGTATAGCCAGTTAGAACCAGACATGAAACAATGGACTGGCTGCAAACTGGGAAAGGAGTACATCAAGGCTGTATATTGTCGGTAGGTTTATTTAACTTATATGCAGAGTACATCATGCGAAATGATGGGTGGATGAAGCACAAATTGGAATTAAGATTGCTGGGAGAAATATCAATAACCTTAGATATGCAGATGACACTACCCTCATGGCAGAAAGTGAAGAGGGACTAAAGAGCCTCTAGATGAAAGTGAAAGAGGAGAGTGAAAAAGTTGGCTTAAAACTCAGTGTTCAGAAAACTTAGATCATGGCATCTGGTCCCATTTCATCATGGCAAATAGATGGAGAAACAATGGAAACTGTGACAGACTTTTTTTTTCTTGGGCTCCAAAATCACTGCAGATGGTTAGTGCAGCTATGAAATTAAAAGACACTTGTTTCTTGGAAGAAAAGCTATGTTAGAGAGCATTTTAAAAAGAAGAGACATTACTTTGCCAAGGTCCTTCTAGTCAAAGCTATGGTTTTTCTATTTGTCATGTATGGATGTGAGAGTTGGACCATAAAGAAACCTGAGCACTGAAAAACTGTTGCTTTATAACTGTGGTGTTGGAGGCCACTGTTGAGAGTCCCTTGGACAGAAAGGAGGTCAAACCAGTCAGACTTAAAGAAAATCAGTCCTGAATATTCATTGGAAGGACTGACGCTGAAGCTGAAACTCCGTTTTGCCACCTGATGCAAAGAATTGACTCATTGGAAAAGACCCTAGTGCTGGGAAAGATTGAGGCAGGAGGAGAAGCAGATGACAGAGAATGAGATGGTTGGATGGCATCATCACCTCGATGGAAATGTGTTTGAGCAAGCTCCAGGAGTTGGTGATGAACGGGGAAGCCTAGCGTGCGGCATTCGATGGAGTCGCAAAAATTCGGACACGACTAAGCAACTGAACTGAACTGCTGTGGATAGGACTTCTGAAACTATGTTAAATAGAAATGGTAAAAGTGAAAATCTTTGTCTTCTTCCTGGTTTTAGAGGAAAATCTTTAGTTTTTACCATCAAGTATGATGGTAGCTGTGGATTTGTCATAAGTGATATTTTGTTAAGATATGCTATCTCAGACATGACTTAGGGACTGAATGGCTTATCCTGTTTCCTCTGTGCCATCTTTGATGAAAGCTTTAATCACAAATGGATGTTGAGTTTTGTCAAGTGCTTTTCCAGTGTTATTGAGAGGAACATGTGAAGTTTATCTTTTGTTTTGTTAATACAGTATACCATATTGTTTTGTGGATATTGAACCACCCTTATATCCCTGGAAACAATTCCACTTGATCATGTTGTATAATCCTTTTTATATTGGTGAATTTGATTTGCTAATATTTTGTTGAAGATTTATTATATCCATAAGCATCAGAAATATTGGCCTATAATTTTCTTTTTATAGTTCCTTTGTCTGGTTTATGTATGAGAAACAATGTTCCTCATAGAGTGAGTTTGGGAGTGTTCCCTCCTCTTCTATTTTCGAAATAGTTTGAGAAGAATAGATATTAAGTATTCATTGTAGAATTCCTCTATGAAGGGTTTTAATCTTGGACTTTCATTTGCTGGAAGTCTTTTGGTTACTGATTCAACTTCATTATTATGATTGAACTGTTGGGATTATCTATTTCTTCCAGATTCAGTCTTGGAAGATTGCATGTTTAGGAATTTATCCATTTTTAGGTTGTTTATTTTTGGCTGCAATATTCCTTATTACTTTTTGTATCTCTGTGATAACAGTAGTAATATTTCACCTTTCATTTCTCATTCTGTTTATATGAGTCCTCTCTCTTTTTTCATAATAAGCCTAGCTAAAAGTTTATCAATTTTGTTATCTTTCCAAAACTAGCTCTTACTTTCATTGATCTTTTCTACACTTTGTATAAATTTTGTTTATTTCTTTTCTAATAGCTATTATTTTCTTCCTCCTGCCAACTTTGGATTTTGTTTGTTCTTTTTCTAATTCTTTAGATGATAGATTAGGTTATTTGAGTTTTTTCTTGTTTCTTAAAGTAGATTTATATTGCTACAAACTTCTGTCTTAGAACTGATTTTCCTGTATTTCATTCATTTTGAAAAGCTGTGCTTTTATTTGACTTGAAGTATACTCTGATTTCTTATTTCATTTCTTTACTGAACCATTGGATTTTTAGTAACATGTTTAGTCTTCACTTGATTGTATTTTTCCCAGTTTTCCTCCTGTAATTTGATTTCTAGTTTTGTACTTTTCTGATTAGAAAAGATGCTTGATATAATTTCTGTCTTCCTAAATTTCTTGACATTTGTACTGGGGCCTAGAATGTGATCTATCCTGGAAAGCATTTCATTGCTGGTTTTAGATGGAGTGTCCTATGTCTATTAATTAATATCTATTAATTTCAACTTGTCTGATGTATATTTTAAAGTAATTTTCCTTACTGCTTTTACGTCTGGATATGTTCTTTTATATGTGAGGTACCCTACTATTTTTATATTATTGTCAGATTTTCCTTTTATCTATTATTAGTTGATTCATATATTTAAGTACTCCTCTATTAGGTGCATACATGTAAAAAAAAGTTATATCCTGTTCTTATTAGGATCCCTCAATCATTATATAATGCCCTTCTTGGTCTTTTGCATTTTGTTTCTTTAGTTTAAAGTCTACTTTGTCTGACATGAGTCTGCTATCCCAACCTTTTTTATTTATATTTTTATAGAATATCATTTTCCATTTCCTCATTTTCAGTCTGTGTCATTAGATCTGAAATGAATCTTCTGCAGATGGCTTTTTTTTTTTTTTCCTTGACAGATATATCAGTGGTTTATTGGACAGGGAGATCTTACAAGTCTAATACAAAGAGTCTTGGAGTGGCAACCCCATAGTGTACAGAAAATAGCAGGCAGGATATAGTCTTTTTGTTTGTTTGTTTGTTTGTTTGTTTGTTTGTTTTAATCTGATCAGTCACCTCTGCCTTTGAGTGGAGTATTTAGTCCCTTGAACATTTAATGCAATTATCATAGAGCATGTACTTTTCTTATTTGGTTTCAGTTGTGTTTGTAATTATTCTCTGTCCTTTGTCTTTTTTTTTTTTTTTTCAGCCTGTTCCCCTATCATTTAATGATTATCTTATTCCTTTCTTTCTGGTTTTTGATAATCTATTGTGCGTTTTTCATTTACAGTTACCATGGATTTCTATTTGTTTTATTGATAGTCATTTAACTTCAAATACATTCTAAAAGAGGTACAATTTTTACTCTCCTCCATGCTTTGTGTTTTTGATATTTTGTATCATCATGTCTAACCCTTATATGTTTATTGTAGCTATATAGATTTTATATTTATTGTCTTAACTTCATACTTGCTTATTTAAATTGTTGATCCACAAACTTTATTATATATTTACCTTTACTAGTGGAATTTTACCTTTCCTATAAATTCTTGTTGAAGCTTATTCTTTTCCCATTAAAATTACCATTTAGCATTCCTTTTGGGGTCAGTTTGGTATTGCTAAACTCTGAGTTTTTCTTGTTTGAGATGTATTTTTCATCTTTAATTCTGAATGATAATTTTACTGATTATAGCATCCTAGGTTTTAGGTTTTTCATTTCAGTACTTTAAATTATAATGTCATTCCCTTCTGGCTTGTAAAATTTCTGCAGAAAAAAAATCAACTGAAACATTATAAGAATTCACTTATTAGTGACTTTCTGTTTTTCTCTTGCTACCTTTACAATTTTCTCTTTATCTTTAACATTTGTCATTTTAACTATGACCTGTCTTTGTATGGGTCTCTTTGAGTTTCTGTTGTTTGGGACTCTTAGTGATTCCTGTACCTACAAATCTGTTTCCTTTTTCAACCTCAGGAAGTTTTCAGCTATAACTTTTTCAAATACATTTTCTACCCCTTTCTCTCTTCTCCTCCTGGATCCATACAGTGCAGAAGTTAGTACACTTTATGTTGTCCCCAAGGTCCTCCAAGCTATCCTCATTTCTTAAAATTTGTTTTTATTCTGCTCTTATTTGGTGATTTCTATTATTCTGTCTTTCAGATCATTTATGCATTCTTTCTACATCACCAATTCTGCTTAGTTCCTTCTAGTGTAATTTTTAGTTCAGTTATTGCATTTTTCTAAAGTAATTTGTCAGAAGAAGGAGTGGCTAGGGCCAGATCCAGGTTTGAACTAAGGCTTCTCTTGTGCTCAATGGCAGTCATCCCCCTATCAAAGGCAGAGTTGGTGCCCAAGGTGCTGGAACAGAAGTCCTGAAGTTTGTATCTGAGCAGGTTTCATTCTAATTGTGTGAAGTCTACTGGCAATGGCAGCTTTCATCCTAATGGAGAGCAACACCAGTGCCAGAAAGGCCAGAGCCAGTGCCAGGTGTGGGCCAAGGTACATGCTGGGGCAATCACAGAAAACTGGTCAGAGTCCTAGGCAATTTTCAGTTTACAGCTTCTGCACTGTTACTGGGAGTAAGAAAGCATCTGCATGCATGCTTCTTGAGAAAAGTCTGTTTCTCATAGCTCTCTGATAAGTTTCACTGGTTTTCAAACCAGCTAAGGGAACTCATCTTATCAAAATCTGAATTCAGGACTGAGGTGTCTTATATATGATTCAATTCCTGGGGAAGATCCCTGAGCCTGGGATAGCCCCATGCCTCTTCTGTGTCTCCTGCTAAGGGCTTGGGTCCTGACCCATTCACTTCTTCTCCCTTCCTACCTGATTCCATGTGGACCTTTCTTTAAAGGTTTGGTTGTAGGAGAGGTTTTCTTGCTGGTCTCCAGGTTGTTTTCAGCAGGAGTTGATCCACATGTAGATGTAGTTTGATGTGATCATACTCGGAGGTCAGCCCAGAAACCCCTCACTCTGTCATCTTGATCTCCTTGATAAGCTAATTCTTATTAATATACTGATGAGAAAGAGGTTGAGTGGAATCCCCCATGTATATGTTTGAGTTTTAAATCTTGACAAAGCAACCCTTCCCTTGTTCATTGGTCATCCAAAATCAATAATTTGGGAATTGCAAATAATCAAGAAATCTTATCACCTCATTAGCTTATTACTCATTCTATTTTCTGTTATCATCTCAGTTTTGTAATTTCAAACAAAATAATTATGTACTATTGGCATCATGTCAGTTTCATTGGGGAGACAATTTCAACTCAACAAGGATTTTCTCTACTTTCTTGAATTTCAAACGATATCTAGCTACACACACACATACTCCTGAAATGGGGGACAAAATTCTGTAGAACTTTATCATATAAAAGTGAGAGTTTCTTGAAATTACCCCAACAAAAAGCATATCAATTAGGACATGACTGAATGACTAATACTTTCACACTTCTTTCATATCAGTTAGTCCTACATGACATAATGTGCTGACAAAAGCTTACATGTTATAAATATCATGAATAGGATTGCATTATTTTAAAATCCTTCTGCAGGCATTACATCATTTTGGAAACAAACAAGTAATTAATTTAACCATAAATTCAATTATCTAAAAATATGAACAATCAGTTGTTTTGTAAAATGCAGGGTGTGCTGTCAACACTCAGTAAATACCCATATCTTCAAAAAGCCTTCAGATTTTTTTTTCCCTCAGCAGCCTCCAAGTCATTAATTTCACAGTCCAATAATTGTATGTTTATTAACATGCTTGAAACATATTATTTTATTCCTCTTTTAACCTATACTTCACACACAATCAAGTATCAGGGTTTTCCAGCAGCTAATGTAGTTGCAATCGGAAAACTATCACATCCTACCTGTTAGTTGAACAGTGTCTGACTCTGTTCTGGAAGAGAAGGATACTGTTTATAATCATTTTCAAAAAATGCGTTTTTCTTGGGTGTGTACTTTATTACTTGGCTTAGAACAGTATGTTCTTCAGAAATTTTTGCTAGATATCCTTAACCATAGCTGTAAGCTGATAAAACACTATTAATAACTTTGCAGAAAAACTATTAAATTTAGACAATAATAATTTGATAATAGAGTTTAAAGAAGTATGAGGCTGAAGAAGACCTCCTAAAGTAAGTAATTATGTAGCTAGAGGAAGTTATGTCTATGTTTAAGTTATTTTAAATAATCTGAAAATTATACTGGAACAGTATAATATTGACGTGAAAGTGCTTAATATATAATGTATATAGTATCCCCTTTCTGAGGGATAAGACTTTTAAAATATAATTTCCCTTTTCTGAAACATTCACATATTTTAAATTCAAAACTAATTTGGGTCTTCCCTGGTGGCCCAATGGTTAAGACTCCACACTTCCACTGCAGCGGGTGTGGATTCCACCCCTGGTCAGCGAACTATGATATCCCACATGCCACACAGCCAAAACACAAACAAAACAACAAAAAACACTGACTTTATTTCTGGAGAATTACAGTTAATTTCACTTCAGTGTTTTGACTTCTATTACATACAGGTCACAGGACTGAGTGACTGAACAACAATGTAACCATGTCAAAAGGCTTTTACTGACACACACAGATGTGTATCTATGTGCATGCTTAACTTGTGTGTGTACCCAGGCATGTATGATTCTTTGTGACCCCATGGACTGTAGCCCACCAGGGTTCTCTGTCCATGGAATTTTCCGAGCAAGAATACTGCAGTGGGTTGCCATTTCCTTCTCCAGGGAATCTTTCTGACCCAGGGATTGAACCCATGTCTCTTGAGTCTGCACCATTGGTAGGTGGATTGTTTACCACTGTACCACCTGGGAATCCCCATGCATAATCTAGTCCTCACAATAATCTTCTGAAGAATGAACTTGAATTTCCATTCTACAGACTGGGTAACTGACACCTCGGGAAGGTTAAGTGATGGGTGCAGCAGAGACAGGTTTTCAGATTGAGTCTGAGGACAAAATAGTTCCTGATTTTAAAATGTAGAGTAACAGATATTGATGTGCTGGGGTCCAGCCCCTGCAGGATCCAGGGGAACCTGAAGGAAAAACGGCATTGGCGATTGATTTAGAGAGAGATAAGGAAAGAATATTGAAGATAGGAAAATAGAGGAGAGAAGAAAAGAGGGATGTTCCTTGGTTTACATAGAAAGCCAATAAAACTTCGAGACAAGAAGTTTGCCCTGTTCACGGAGGCCACAGGTGCCCTCCCGGTCTCCCAAGGGAGTGAAGACGCAGAATGTCTTCCCGTTCAGGTCTTAGAAACCCGGGCAGATAAGTGAATGCAGGGAGCCTCTATACTCCAAGGGATCAGCCTGAAAGAAGAAAAAAAAGGAGGAGGGAGAGGAAGAGAATGATTGACACAGGGAGACCAAGCTGCTTCGGTGAGCCAGGCCCATTGTTTTTATTTTCAAAAGGGTCTTTTATACCTTTACTTGTACATAGAGGGAAGTGAAAGATGCAAAGTCATACAGAATCAGCCCAAACATTACATCTCTTTTGTCTTTATCGAAACCAGGATTTTTTCTGCAAACCTTTCCCATAAACAATATTGTGTACATTATCTTCTGGCCTTGGAGGCCTGTGGACATTTTATGACCCTCTTTTGATAAAGGCTGCTCAACCAAAAAATTTATTTTCCCTTAAAATGTTTTTTCTCTGTATTTTTAATCTATGTCAGCCTCAGAAAGTATTAAACAAGTTACATTTCTCACGGAGCAAAGGTGCAGTGAGTTACAAGAAAGAACCAATTAGCTCAAAAGTCTGATGTGGTTAATTTCAAGGCTACACTTGTTTTTCTTACATTCTCACTATGTTAACTAATGCACTCCCAGGTGCACAATGAATAAGAGATATGGGAACTTCACAACAAGTATTGGCCCAATAATGAAATCTTACACCAGCACTACTTTAATAACTTTTAACTCTTTGAAAGGCTCTATGTTTTAGGATTTCCATGCCTCTCACAGTTGGTGAGTCATGAAATAGTAAAACAGACAGACTCTGGTTTTGGGGTAGATGCTCAAGAAAGCCTAGGGAGCCCCTTGAGTTCTGAAGCCTTGCTTAACAGTTCTCTTCCACATGACTTTGTCATGGGTGGGATTTCCCTTGGTGGCTCCTGGCATTGATGTCTTTTTACCTAGGATAATCTGAGCTCAGCACAAACAAGTTTCCTCTATTTTCTGGAAACTGAAATTCATGGCAAATGTTCCTTAGAACCAGAGCAGAGTGATGAGTATCATAAGTAAAATTTTAGGTTAAACGTTTTTAACATGATCTTTTGTAAGCTGTGTTGAGGATCAATCAGAATAGATTCCTGAAATCTTGCCAGATCTTTTTTCTTTCTAAAAGAGATGCCACCATTTGCTAATACATATTCATGTTTTATCCATATTTCTAAATTTTGTTCTCTTTCAATGTAAATGCTTGTATAAGCATTAGTTCAACAAAATATTAGATTTTGGTATTGTTGGAGCAAACTCTGATTATATGTCAATACTAAATACTTTGTGAATAATTCTTAGTGGCTAAATGTTTGCTAATGTATAGTTGAAGATTTTTTAAATAATTTACATGAACCATCTCATGACAGAACAAAACAAGACAAGAACTATATGATGTCTGTCTAGCAGAAAAATGCATACATAGATATGGACCAGATTTATCAAAAGAGAACCATGCTGCTGCTGCTGCTGCTGCTGCTGCTAAGTCGCTTTAGTCGTATCCAATTCTGTGCGACCTCATAGACGGCAGCCCACCAGGCTCTGCCATCCCTGGGATTCTCCAGGCAAGGACACTGGAGTGGGTTGCCATTTCCTTCTCCAATGCATGAAAGTGAAAAGTGAAAGTGAAGTCGCTCAGTCATGTCCGACTCTTAGCGACACCATGGACTGCAGCCCACCAGGCTCCTCTGTCCATGAGATTTTCCAGGCAAGAGTACTGGAGTGGGGTGCCATTGCCTTCTCCAAAAGAGAACCATAGCATCATCTAAAGTAAAGAGGTGGGGGTGACGGGAAGAAAAGCATGGGAAGACAGAAGAGACCATGAAGGAAGGAGATAGAGACTGTCACTCTGTGTTGCCTTATATTTTTGTTGTTGTAGTTGTTTAAATACATAAGTAATTGTCTTAGTAAAGGATGTTGAATTGTTTGGAGACTACTATTGCACCAATACATGTTAGGGAAACACCAGTCACTAGACACCTATAGAGCTGTGGTTAAGTTGTGAGATGAGCCATCGGCAGTACCTGGTGAAAAGGCCTAGGGGAGAGTAGGAGAAACCAGGAGCTGTTTTCTAACACACCATGGCATGTGGAAAGGAATGCATCCCCAGGTTCTGGTCATTCTGTTCTTTTGGATATTGAGAAGAAAAGGTCTGTTTCTTTTATTGGCACATCTTTGAGCTGTTTTCTTCTTATGCCACTTCACTTGCTACAACACTTTCAGGAATATGGGGGCTGGAAGCTGGCTGGATTACTGAGTGGTAGGTCCTTAAAGGAGAATTAAGAAGAGCTGTTTCTTCTGCACTAGCAAGTGTGAGCTCAGCCTTGCCCCTCTCTCCTCTGCTGCACTCTGAAAGGATGAGATCAGGAGTCACAAATGATGGGATAACTGGTGACACAACAGAACAAATCAGTAGCAGAAAACGATGTGAGAGATGCTTTTATTCTGAAACAAAAAGAAATCCATTAAATAAAATAAAATACATGCTGCCAGAATAATCACTCACTGTCCTATTGAAATAGGCAATATATGGAGTGAAAGAAAAGATAGTTTGCCTCAGGATAATGAAAATTTTCTCCTTCTGACGAAGATGAAAATATTGAAATTGGAGGACAGTCTTTCAAAAACGCTCAATAAAATACATATTAAAAATGCTTTAAAATATTGCTGCTTAGACTATCCTCTTCTAGGGTGTATATATAAGCAGCAATAATCCATAACTGAGACCAGAGCCCCAGTAAGAAATACTCTGTATTACCTATTATAAGTATTTTATGCTTATTTGAAGGAACTAAAGTTAAATTTTAATTTGTTTGTGGCGAGAGTTTTGAAATACCAGTTGTGGAATGGTCCATTCATTTCTTCAATAAATATATATCAAATGACTTCTCAGTGCCAGGCATTAGAGACACAACAATAAACAAGTAACATGTCATTGTTTCTTGTAGCCTGATGGGCCCTAATGCCTAGCAGAATAATAGTCAATATTTATTTACTACTTTCACAGTAAGCATTTCACATGCATAATCTTATATGGCACTAGCAAGAGTTCTGTGAAATGTGCATTTTTTTTTTTCATATTTTGTACATGAGTCAGAACTTGAGTAATTTTCCCAAATTGCAAGCTAAAGAGTGGTTGGGCCAAGTTTCAGATAAGATCTGGCTAACTTTCCTGGATTTCCTTTGACTATGCCTTACCTCAGGTTCCCATATACTGTGGGTGTTGTCTAAGAAGGCAATATAAAATAATATCCTTGACCTAGATAATTCTTCTGTATCTTATTTTTAGTTTCTTGAAAACGCTCACTCATAGTTACTTTTCCTTTAGACCTGCCCTCATTCTTTCCCAGATTCTCTATATAGTTAATAAGGTAAACAGACCAAGATCTCACTCACATAATTTGTCAAAATTAATAATCTGAAGGATACTCTTCAGAGTAATTGTTCTTTAATTTTACCTGATTCTTTTTCTCTCTGGTCAGTACTATTTCCTCTATAGTCAATAAAAAATAATGCAACAGCATCCCTTGCTCTTAAGATGAATTTTAGTAGTATGTAGAGTTATTATTTAGAATTATTTATTATCAATTTAGGTTTATTAATTGATAAATTTGAACTGTTTAAAATCCAGTAATCACTGACACATTAAACTGCACATGCTTTGTAATTTGCAAAATGTTTGCAAATATATTATCTAAGTTGATCTTTACAAAAATAACTTTGATAGATACAACAGTTTTGGCATAGTTTATGTTTGCTTTTCTCCCCTCCTCTTCATTAAAGGAACTCATCTTAATTAGTGTGTATAACTCAATGAAAAGAATTACAAACCAATGGGCCAAGAAAATGCTGAAATGTACATTTTTTGGAGACAAACTTTAAGATATATAAATAATATGTATAAGTTTCAAAATTTTTAATTTAGGTTTATATTTGAATATTAATGATAACAAAATAAAAAAGCTGAATTCTTCTATAGATCATTTAATTGATTCCCCTGCCTCCTGAAGGAATTTAACTTTATTCTTCACCTTTATTTACCTGTTTCTTTTCCTTTCTAATCAATTCTGTTTAGTAAAAGAAATGAAATAAAATTTAAATTAAAAAGTCTAGACAATGCAATCTATACATTTGTGTAGTTCTCATCTTCTTACCAATGTCCAAGAGAAATAAATTGGTCATAAATCAATCTTGGCATTTAAAAATAATCTGTTGAATATTTTTCCCCTTGCAAAGATATTTAAAAATTTCCTGTTGCTCCACTGACTCATTTTTACTATGTTTGATCTAAAAATTCAACTCATTTTTTTCAAGAAATAAATGATTTTTCACTGAAAAATAACCTATACACCAAAAGGAAAAAATATTTTTCCTGGTCCATGTAGTAACACTAAATATTTTTACCAGTCTTGGAAAATGCTGGAATTCTAGCAAATTAAAGGGGATAAATATGGTCTTAAAGTCCATCACATTTAAAAAAATAAGTAGTACTCTACATGTCATTATAATACAAGAAATCAGTACCATTTTATTTTGGCTGCTTCAGATAGCATTTAAATGTATTTATATATTGATAACAATAACATTAGGTATTTTCAGAATTGCTTTCATGCTCTAATTTATATTTTACATTCAATTCTGTGTCAAGATTCTTATATCCTATTTCTTACATATTCTTTGAAAATATGATTTCATGTGTGTTCAAATTGAAGAGCCTATTGTGTCTCAATTGAAGAAGTCAAGTCTCTTTCCAATGCCCTGGAATATTTGAAAATTTGTTATAGTGCCACTACCAGGTCCATCTGAGACATATTTTACAGTGTTTTTAATAAAATGATTAACATGCTTTCAAGTTTAATAATATGTAGATCCAAACAAGTCTCTCATTGCACTGACCTGTGTTCACATAAGCAAATTCCTGTCGATCTGTGAACTTTTTAAGGGCAAGCAGGCTATGTCTTTCTTTTTGATTCTTTTATCTGCATGCTTGGTCACAGATGGATCTACAAAGATGATGATGAGGCTTAAGTCAAAGAGCCCCTCACTAAGATGAAGCTATTTCAGTGCCTTGAAACCAGTATAATCATGTGTTCAGAAGTTTTTATAGAATTTTTTAAAAGCAAGATATTTTACTTTTGTAGCATAGTTTATGTATTTATTAGTATTTTTAAAATTTGGTTGTGCTGCATCTTAGTTGCTACACGTGGGACCTTCCATGTGTAGTGCAGGATCTTTCATTGCAGCTCATGGACTTTCTAGTTGTGGTGAGTGGACTCAGTAGTTATGGCACATGGGCTTATTTGCTCCATGGCACGTGTGATCTCAGTTCCCTGACCAGGGATTGAACCTGTGTCCCCTGAACTACAAGGTGGACTCTTAGACTTCTCTGACCACCAGGGAAGTCTCTGTCACTTAGTTTATATTAGTAATTTTGTCTTCTTATCTTTAAAGATGGCTCTCCAAATTTTAAAGATTTTGACACACAAAACCTAGCTTCTTTCTTATAAGGGACAGTTATTTACATTTTGTTGAACGAATAAAGGAAAAAAGTGAAAGCAGGGAAAGGGAGCAAACGTTATTAATCAATATACTTTAACACTTAAAACTTTAGCTTTGCTGGCAAAAATTTTCCATAAACCACCAATAGGCAATGCTAACATATAACTCTTGTACAGTGTCTATGAATTTACAAAATTCTTATACAGATATGGTTGTGGTGATGATTTATTTTCTAAGTCGTGTCCAACTCTTGAGACCCTGTGGACTGTAGCCGGCCAGGCCCCTCTGTCCATGGGATTTTCCAGGCAAGAATCCTGGAGTGGATTGCCACTTCCTTTGCCAGGGTATCTTCCCTACCTAGGGTTTGAATCTGGGTTTCCTGCATTACAGGGGGATTCTTTCACTGCTGAGCTACTAGGGAAATTCTTATACAAATATATATTTTACTAAATCTTTCTACCAGCGCTTCAGGTCAAATTAATCTTCAGATAAAATAGTTGACATTGAAATGTTCATAATTCTGCTATTTGTAAAAAGATGTTACTATACTCAATTATTAAAAACTTTTAAAAATGTCAATTCAGTTACTTGCTCATGTTTCTTACAATGTCAGTACTGGGAAGAAGCTGAAGCCCTGATACCGAATCTAGTCTTTTCATTACAATATGAGGTTTACAAATGTAATTAAATAAACTAAAACTTATTCTACAAACAAGAAATCTAAAATAAAATAGAATTCATAATATTGTTGACTCCAAATGATGAATATTTTCCATTCCCTTTCTTTCCTTTTTCTTATCTTTCCTCTTCCTTCTCTTCTCTTTATGCAGGTGTTTAATATTATCCAACTGCCATAAAGTTAAAGACGTTTTTTTGAAATTTGAACCTAAATTCTACTGAACACAAGATGAAAATGTGGTTGCTGTTCAGTCTCCTTGTAATAATACCTTTTAAAACTTGTCCATCAGGTAAGAAATATCCTGTCTATAACATATAACTTCCACAATTTATGTCAGTGTAATTAATATTCTTTTCACTATATTGAATCTGGTGTATAAAGTTCAGAATTAATATTTTCTTTTGCCATCTGGGTCAGGCAAGTAAATGCATATATATTAAGGCTGACACTTTTGTTTGTTTTTCCTTTTAGTTTCAATTAAAATTTCATAAGTTAATCAATCTTATATAGTGATATGCTGGTAAATGTTTAAAATCTGAATATCTGGGAGGGAAAATATATCCCTGCTGTAGCATTTGTCAGTTCCTACAGGGTAAATTGTCCTACTGTTGTCATTTTCAACTTGAAACCATTTAAGGTGGTGGGAGAAAAGTTATGCAGCAATACACCATTATATAGTATGTTCACTATAGGGGGTAAAGTCAACTTAACCTCATTAATATATATAAAAGTAAAATATAGTAAAATATTAGAAAATAATGGGTTTTAAGCTTTTGATACCTTTATTTTTTATAAGTTAATATAGAGTTTAATTTTTATTATTGGCTGGTCAATCTTTTGAAAAACAATTCAGAAATAATCTACAGTGTATTCAAGAACTTAAGAATAACAATCCAGTTTTAAGTATACTGTAGTTTTAGGAAAAACAAACATTATATTTCTATTTTTAAAAGATAAGTGTGAAAGATTCAAAAATATTTTCTAAAGGTACATTGTACTTTTATCTGAAGCAGTGTGCTTTCTAACAATATTTTCTAATAACTCTGTCTCAGTTACCTTAATTCAGGACTTGTTGAGCTGTTATTAAGTTCAGGATATAGCTGGATCTCATATTTTCATTTACAAACCTCCCTTGATTACTTTAATAATGAACTTGATGGGCACACACATATAGAACTATTTGCATATATGCATATATATTATTTAAATATAATAAATAAAAAATTGTGGTAAGGTTATGATTGCTGTCTTATTTATGAATAAAATAAGGCAAAGATATTCTTATTAGTACTGAAAATTCATGCCAGTTCTTTAAAATTTTGGTGCTGTAATTATAAAAATACAAAGATAAGAAATAAATATTTCCAAAGACATGGTCATACTTCAGCCTTAGTGGTGAAGAGCTGATAATCCAATTTCATTAACTAATATCTCAATTATTTGAGTAACATTTGATATCGAAACAAAGAGCAGCTTTGGGATTAATATTTTTCTGTGTTCTGTCTTTTTTTTTTCTTTTTAGAGTTTACATGGCACAGAAGGTATGGTCATGGAGGTAAGTTGATGAAAGGGTAAATTTTTAAATAGATTTCTTCAAATAAACCATATTTCACCCCTACATTAAGCTATTAAGTTTTTAAACTTATAGCAAGTGGTTATAATTAGAGCACTTGGAAATTTTGTAGATGTTTTATCTGAGGTCTTCATGTAACTTATTTGATTACCAAAATAAATGAATAGATACACCACAAGCAAATGTCCAAGTGGAGGGTTGTAGCAGATAAAATATATTCAATGCAACCTGTATTTTCCCTTCATGTTTTATAATAATCCAATAGTACTTAGTTTTGCAGCAATATTTTTAATACTGTAAAATTCTAGCTTGTTTTGAAAGCCTTCTGTTTTGCTGCAAGAAGAAGAATTAAAGTTAATATGTTTGGAACCTTAAGATTCAGTTTAATTAGAAATCCAGATAATGGGAAATTTATTGTTTATCCTTCATTAAATATAATTAGCGATCCTGATAGTTTAGATTATATTTCGACCACTGAATAGTTCTTGCTAGAACTATCGACTGAGAAAAAGAGAGTCTAGAGTAAGATCAGTCTGGACTTACATATTCAACCTGATATTCACTATGTGATCTTGTGCAAATTATTCAATTTCTATGAGACTTATGTTTCCTACACGTAAAAATCACAGGATTCTTGTGAACACTGAAAGAACAATGTGATGATAACTTACAGCACTGGTGGTGCTGCTGCTGCTGCTAAGGCGCTTCAGTCGTGTCCGACTCTATGAGACCCGTCTATAGACGGCAGCCCACCAGGCTGCCCCGTCCCTGGGATTCCCCAGGCAAGAACACTGGAGTGGGTTGCCATTTCCTTCTCTAACGCATGAAAGTGAAAAGTGAAAGTGAAGTCACTCAGTCGTGTCCGACTCTTCGCGACCCCATGGACTGCAGCCCACCAGGCTCCTCCATCCATGGGATTTTCCAGGCAAGAGTACTGGAGTGGGGTGTCATTGCCTTCTCCAACTTAAAGCACAGTGACCTACACAGTAAACAAATAAACGTGGTAACACTGGTAATCATTGAAAGCCACAGCATAGTGGTAGGAGAATGAGTAATTAAGAAGAATCACTGAGTAATCAGTGCTATTGCTTCCATGCCAAAGCAAGATTTTCATGCCAGAGTGAGTCAGAATCTCCATCGATAGAGAATTTATAGAAAGTCTCAGCAAGAAACGTATCAAAGCTATTTCTGTTTCCTGCTTGTGAGTTAGCCTATATAGTGTGAGTATAGGCTATATAAAGATCAGTGACATATGCTCCTTGAAGAACCTTACATATAATAAGGAATAAGAAAAGTAAGTGGATAACAAATTCCAAATCATAAAAAAATATGATAGGCTCTTTAAAATAACTGAGGAATTAATAAATATTTAATGATGGAGCTAGTAGGCAAGGGAAACTGGAAGTATTTCAATTATTAGAAATGGAAATAATTCTTAGAGGAAGTAGAACAAATAAAGTACAGAAGTGGGTAAATATGGACTGCATTAGGTCACTAATTCAAAGAACTCTTGTTCCACAAGATGTTAGTAGGACTTCATTGTTAAATAAATTTGAGAAAGGCTAGTTCATTAAACTTCAACAGTTTATTATTATGTGTGTTGTTTTTGTTCAGTCCCTCAGTCGTGTCTGATTCTTTGCAACCCCATGGACTGCAGCACACCTATAATGGACGTATTAGTTTCCTAGGACTGCTATAGCTATAATAAAGACATCAACTGGGTGGCTTAGAACAATAGAAATTTATTGTCTCACATTCTGAGACGAGATATCCCAAAGAAAGGAGATATCAAAGTCAGGTTTCTACTGAAACCTGTATGGGAAAGCTCTTTCATCTTTCAGCTTCTGATATCCCAAACACTGGGCTTCCTTTGTGGCTCAGATGGTAAAGAATATGCCTACAATGCATGAGATTCAGATCAAGAAGACCCTTTGGAGAAAGGAATGGAAACCCACTCCAGTATTCTTGTCTGGAGAACTCCATGGACAGAGAAGCCTGGCAGGCTACAGTCCATGGGGTCACAAACAGTCAGACACAACACACACACACATCCCAAACATTCCTTGGCTTATGGCAGCAAACACAGGCAGACATAAGGTAGGTGTGAATAGATGCCCAGATTGTTATGCAAAACACAGTGTCTAGAGCTTTGAGGTTGCACCATAGGTCAAGGAAATGGTTGTCATTAATAAATGTGAAAGGCTCTTCTTAGGCAAATAAAATCATGCAAGGAAAATTTAGTCAACTTAACCATTCTGATAGCCTGATCTTAATTTTCCTTCTAATAATTGGATTCCTATACATTCTCAAGACCAACTTGTTATATTTTAGTTATGATATATTGCTGCACTGTTACCTATTACCCATGAGACTAAAGAACTGACGAGCCAGAGTATTCAAAGCCTAAGCCCTAAATGTCCTTATTCTCTTATCAGTGAGGAATGTTTGAAAATGGAGATAATAGTAATGCTTTGAGCCAATTTAAATATTGTCTCATTTAGAGAATTTACTGTATTTTAAGAGGGCTTACAACACTCCCCAGGCCATATCCACTGAATATTGTAAATACTGTAAAAATTCAAATATTAGACTGCTAAAATTTTGTTCTCATTGCTTTCTTCCTGAAACTCTCATTAAAACATACTTATGTAAAATTGTGTTTGAAAACTAACAGATTAAGATGACATATTACAGAATGAGAAATAAGATTTCTCTCATTGAATATAAAATGAATAAAAATAACTCTCAAGAACAAATTGTAATTATACTTTCAATTTCCAGAGATAAAATAGGATAGCAGGGTTACAGTGGATCATCTCTACATAGCAAGAGGTGAAGTATTTCATTTAAGATTGTACACTAACTGACTACATTAACTGTGAGACTGAGAATGCTAGTGGAAAAAAGCAACAGTTTTTGCCTTTCTGTTAATCTTCATGATCAAATATAAGAAATGAACTTACTTCTGCAATAGATGGAGAACGAAATGGCAGCCCACTCCAGTGTTCTTGCCTGGAGAATCCCAGGGATGGGGGAGCCTGGTGTGCTGCCGTCTATGGGGTTGCACAGAGTTGGACATGACTGAAGCAACTTAGCAGCAGCAGCATATAGTAGAAAATAAATTTGTACTGAGTAAATCAAAGAACTGTTTGAAGTAATTTTTTCAACTAGCTTGAGAATTTATCTATATAACTGTGTGCTCCTTTTTAGAAGACTATATCTAGCACAAAAAAAAAGAGCATATGTTTTAAAAACAACCTTATTTTGTTAACATATTTTCCATTTGTTTCTGTACCCTTTAACCTCATAATACTTCCAAAGCATGATAATTTGTCATCTAATTATTTCCATTGCCCTAGAAATAAAGCAATGGATAACTTAATTTTTGTTCCCAGAGATTATAATGCTTGTATTAATGGATCCTTTGCTGAACCTTGTGTTGTATTATCCCTGAAAGTTCTTTTTCCTTGATCTGAATGCCCTAGCTCAACTAACAGAGCAATGAACTTGGATAGTCTTCAAGCGGNAGTGGGTTGCCATTTCCTTCTCTAACGCATGAAAGTGAAAAGTGAAAGTGAAGTCACTCAGTCGTGTCCGACTCTTCGCGACCCCATGGACTGCAGCCCACCAGGCTCCTCCATCCATGGGATTTTCCAGGCAAGAGTACTGGAGTGGGGTGTCATTGCCTTCTCCAACTTAAAGCACAGTGACCTACACAGTAAACAAATAAACGTGGTAACACTGGTAATCATTGAAAGCCACAGCATAGTGGTAGGAGAATGAGTAATTAAGAAGAATCACTGAGTAATCAGTGCTATTGCTTCCATGCCAAAGCAAGATTTTCATGCCAGAGTGAGTCAGAATCTCCATCGATAGAGAATTTATAGAAAGTCTCAGCAAGAAACGTATCAAAGCTATTTCTGTTTCCTGCTTGTGAGTTAGCCTATATAGTGTGAGTATAGGCTATATAAAGATCAGTGACATATGCTCCTTGAAGAACCTTACATATAATAAGGAATAAGAAAAGTAAGTGGATAACAAATTCCAAATCATAAAAAAATATGATAGGCTCTTTAAAATAACTGAGGAATTAATAAATATTTAATGATGGAGCTAGTAGGCAAGGGAAACTGGAAGTATTTCAATTATTAGAAATGGAAATAATTCTTAGAGGAAGTAGAACAAATAAAGTACAGAAGTGGGTAAATATGGACTGCATTAGGTCACTAATTCAAAGAACTCTTGTTCCACAAGATGTTAGTAGGACTTCATTGTTAAATAAATTTGAGAAAGGCTAGTTCATTAAACTTCAACAGTTTATTATTATGTGTGTTGTTTTTGTTCAGTCCCTCAGTCGTGTCTGATTCTTTGCAACCCCATGGACTGCAGCACACCTATAATGGACGTATTAGTTTCCTAGGACTGCTATAGCTATAATAAAGACATCAACTGGGTGGCTTAGAACAATAGAAATTTATTGTCTCACATTCTGAGACGAGATATCCCAAAGAAAGGAGATATCAAAGTCAGGTTTCTACTGAAACCTGTATGGGAAAGCTCTTTCATCTTTCAGCTTCTGATATCCCAAACACTGGGCTTCCTTTGTGGCTCAGATGGTAAAGAATATGCCTACAATGCATGAGATTCAGATCAAGAAGACCCTTTGGAGAAAGGAATGGAAACCCACTCCAGTATTCTTGTCTGGAGAACTCCATGGACAGAGAAGCCTGGCAGGCTACAGTCCATGGGGTCACAAACAGTCAGACACAACACACACACACATCCCAAACATTCCTTGGCTTATGGCAGCAAACACAGGCAGACATAAGGTAGGTGTGAATAGATGCCCAGATTGTTATGCAAAACACAGTGTCTAGAGCTTTGAGGTTGCACCATAGGTCAAGGAAATGGTTGTCATTAATAAATGTGAAAGGCTCTTCTTAGGCAAATAAAATCATGCAAGGAAAATTTAGTCAACTTAACCATTCTGATAGCCTGATCTTAATTTTCCTTCTAATAATTGGATTCCTATACATTCTCAAGACCAACTTGTTATATTTTAGTTATGATATATTGCTGCACTGTTACCTATTACCCATGAGACTAAAGAACTGACGAGCCAGAGTATTCAAAGCCTAAGCCCTAAATGTCCTTATTCTCTTATCAGTGAGGAATGTTTGAAAATGGAGATAATAGTAATGCTTTGAGCCAATTTAAATATTGTCTCATTTAGAGAATTTACTGTATTTTAAGAGGGCTTACAACACTCCCCAGGCCATATCCACTGAATATTGTAAATACTGTAAAAATTCAAATATTAGACTGCTAAAATTTTGTTCTCATTGCTTTCTTCCTGAAACTCTCATTAAAACATACTTATGTAAAATTGTGTTTGAAAACTAACAGATTAAGATGACATATTACAGAATGAGAAATAAGATTTCTCTCATTGAATATAAAATGAATAAAAATAACTCTCAAGAACAAATTGTAATTATACTTTCAATTTCCAGAGATAAAATAGGATAGCAGGGTTACAGTGGATCATCTCTACATAGCAAGAGGTGAAGTATTTCATTTAAGATTGTACACTAACTGACTACATTAACTGTGAGACTGAGAATGCTAGTGGAAAAAAGCAACAGTTTTTGCCTTTCTGTTAATCTTCATGATCAAATATAAGAAATGAACTTACTTCTGCAATAGATGGAGAACGAAATGGCAGCCCACTCCAGTGTTCTTGCCTGGAGAATCCCAGGGATGGGGGAGCCTGGTGTGCTGCCGTCTATGGGGTTGCACAGAGTTGGACATGACTGAAGCAACTTAGCAGCAGCAGCATATAGTAGAAAATAAATTTGTACTGAGTAAATCAAAGAACTGTTTGAAGTAATTTTTTCAACTAGCTTGAGAATTTATCTATATAACTGTGTGCTCCTTTTTAGAAGACTATATCTAGCACAAAAAAAAAGAGCATATGTTTTAAAAACAACCTTATTTTGTTAACATATTTTCCATTTGTTTCTGTACCCTTTAACCTCATAATACTTCCAAAGCATGATAATTTGTCATCTAATTATTTCCATTGCCCTAGAAATAAAGCAATGGATAACTTAATTTTTGTTCCCAGAGATTATAATGCTTGTATTAATGGATCCTTTGCTGAACCTTGTGTTGTATTATCCCTGAAAGTTCTTTTTCCTTGATCTGAATGCCCTAGCTCAACTAACAGAGCAATGAACTTGGATAGTCTTCAAGCGGGTTATGAAGCTTACGTTCACAAGTTAACACTGAGCATACCAAAGCAATTTGAAGCTGGTTATGAATAATTTATCTCCCAAGAGCCCAAATACGCCCTCAAAATAAAATGCGTATTGTAAATGGTAAACCACCTAATGAAATACATTATTTTATTCAGGCTTGAAAATATTAGAAAAGCAAGAAATATTTATAAAATTTATAAATATATGCTAACATTTTATAAATAACATTTGTAAAATAATACTAACTAGAAACACTAATGTGATATCAAGTGTGTCATATTCTCCTTTTGTTCTTAAAGTGGGTAAAAGGAAATATCTTAAATATAATATTTTGTCAAAATGGAAAAATTCAGTGTTTTATTGGAAATTAGTTTCATAATCACTTAAATGATTCATTGTCTCTTCCTGTAAAGGGCAAATGGAAATGGAACACCTGGAAATATCTGCATATAATTTTGGAAAAGCACTTGAGAATAAAATAGCTTGGGGTACTAATAATATTCAGTTTGGCCTATAAACTCAACCCAACTCACCCCCAAAGTGTTTTATCTTTACTTCAATCAGTAGAGGGATTGCCAATCAATAGATATAGTCTGATCATTATTAGCATATGGCATTCCATTATTTTCAATGGAAATTGCCATTGCTGATATCTTTTCCAGAAAAAAATAGGCCTTATGATCATGATGAAGAAACTATAAACATATGTTCAGTTTTCTAAAAGCTGATGAATTTTTATCTCAAAGTCACATATCTTAAAATCAAAAGATAATGCTATCAAAAGAAACATTTAAAACCATGCATTTTATGAAGATATGCAAGTGTGCAACTAACCTCTACCTCCACAGAGATGTATGTTTATGTGCAGCTGTCTTTGTATCTCAAGGCACCATACAGTACTTGAAATAATCAAGGCAATTAGGAATGAACAAAACTCAACTATTTCAAATGATAAAACAAGTTATTTTAAGAAAATAAATAAATTATTAGTTAAATTAAGAGTTTGGGATTGTTATAATCCCAGTAAGGCTTCCCTGGTGGCTTAGATGGTGAAGAACTGACCTGCAATGCAGGAGATAATGACACTACCAGAGGACTCTAGAAGCTGGTGCTAGACAGGCCAGGCTTAGCTATTTCTACATTGGAAATACAATACTGTTAAAGAATCTTTAGTTAGTGCAACTGTGTACCTATTGAGATGAGTTCAAATTTTATAAAATTGTATGTGATCACAATTATTAAGTGAAGTAGATATTTAATTAGTAGAAAGTATTTCCAATTT
Source organism: Neotragus moschatus (assembly GCA_006410615.1). Taxonomy (NCBI): domain Eukaryota; kingdom Metazoa; phylum Chordata; class Mammalia; order Artiodactyla; family Bovidae; genus Neotragus; species Neotragus moschatus. Next base: position 413,638 of record SJYA01000754.1, on the reverse strand, counting down.
GCTACTTATTCCAAAATTCTCCTATGTATGTTGAAATGGATCTAAGGAAAATCTCTGATCTCGAAGACCTAAAATTTTTATTAACAGTGTCTTTCACAGAACAAAACTTTTAAACTTGAATACAGTCCAGCTTATCATTTTATTTTTCCTTTATGGATGACACTTTTGAAATTATGTCTCAAAATTCTTCACCGTATGCAAGGTTCTGAATCAAGTTATTGACTGAATTAAGGACAGCCAAAACCTCTGGTTCATTAAACTGTAGCCTCACAGAAGAGCATTTAAAATTCTTATATTACCTCTAATGTAACAAGTGGAAACTCAAGATCTATCCAGTGTAGATAAGTGGACTTCTTTTTAAGTTTTATAATTGCACCAAACATTCATTCCTCTTTAAATTTGATGATCTTTTCTGTTGATAATGATAGCAATACCATAATCATTAAGCTTGTGTATAAATACAATGTATTTAGAAGATATTCATGAGCTTAAACTCCCCTAAAATGAATTTATTTTAATATTCTGAATAATTAGTATGTTTAAATGTTTAAAAATTGCTCAGAATTGTCACACTATTCATTATTCATCAAAGGTTAAAGTGAGAATAGTATTAATCTTACCTTCAAGAAGAGAATCAAAATATGTTAATAAAATTGAACTTCACTGCTCATCTTTTTTTGGAGAAGGAAATGGCAACGCACTCCAGTGCTTTTGCCTGAAGAATCCCAGGGATGGGGGAGCCTGGTGGGCTGCCGTCTCTGGGGTCGCACTGAGTTGGAAATGACTGAAGCGACTTAGCAGCAGCAGCAGCAGCAGTGGCTCATCTTTTTAAGCATTTTTGTGTGAATTGGGAAGAAACAGCAGAAGCTCCAAAGTATCAGGGTTACTAAATTGCTCTAGTTAGTAAAGCTGGGCAATTGACAGAGATTCAAAGAAGATTTCATGAGATTGTTCAAGTGGGAGAAGAAATATCACATGACTTATGTCATAGATATGTGCTTAGTCGCTCAGTCGTGGCAAACTCTTTGCAATCCCATGGACTGTAGCCCACCAGGCTCCTCTGTCCATGGAGGCTCTCCAGGCAAGAATACTAGGGTGGGTTGCCATGTCCTGCTCCAGGAGATCTTCCCAACCCAAGGATCAAATACAGGTCTCCCGCATTGTGGCTGGATTCTTCACTAAGTCACCAGAGAAGCCCAAGAACACTGGAGTGGGTAGCCTTCTGCAGGGAAACTGACCAACCCAGGAATCAAACTGGGGTCTCCTGCATTGCAGGCAGATTCTTTACCAGCTGAGCTATCCAGGAAGCCCTTTTTATCATAGATAATTCCAAAGCTATTTCTTTCTGAAATCAAAAAATCTAGAACCTACATACAAGTGAAGGTCTTGTTGTCAAGGATTTGAGATTCATTACATGTTTCCCTGTCATGCTATTTCTTCCTAAAGGCCAGAAAACATTGGGCATCATCAGGTAATTATTAGAAGCAAAGCAGAAAACATTATTTCTAGTTTTTAGTCTCAAGTATATGGAAATAAACAGCTTAAAGCAAGACTTCAAAAATTATTAGCAAATGACTTCTGTGAACACCTTGCATTCATCTTCTTATGGTTGCAGCAGGCCTATGGAGTCCTTAGGGCACATGCTCCAATTCCTTCTTTTTTTTTTTTAGTGTAAATACCATATGGAACGAACGACTTGTATAAAACAACAGCTAGGAAACCAATGTTGAGCTAAATCCCATTTCCTCTAGTTCCTCCAGTTCTGATCCAGTGATTTATCTGTGATCTGAAATAGGATGATGCTATATAATGTAACTGAGATCCATAAATTCTTGAATGGCATTTTCAGCAAATTCCAACTAAAAATGAAGCTTCTCCCTTTGAAATATTTCAGGCCAGTTTAGAAAAATTAATACTTGGAGAATTAGTACTCTTCATACTGGGAGAAACTAACTGAGGTTTTTGATTAATCATCTGTGTACACAAAAATGTGTATTGACATGATGCTTGTGGCACCAGAATTAGAAGAATGAATAAAATTTGGCTTCTGAAACTTTTGGAATTAGTCTAAAGGGTGATATATGTAAGACATGTAAATTAAATTTTGAAAAGATTGGCAAATTCATGAGAATGTGGGTTGTCTCAGTGTAATTCTCACAATTGTCAAATGAGGTAGGTTTTAATATTAGCTCCATCTTATAAGGGGTGATATCAAGGCTCGGAGATATTAAATAATTTTTCCAAAAGCACTGATAAACTTCACTAAGGCAAGATTTAAAAGATGTAATTAAACTGCTTGTTAAGAGAAACTAGAAGAAGGCTCTTACCCTCAAGTTTAATGTTAGAATAGCTGATTTTTCACTATGATATTTGCCTTACACTCGCTCTTAAAAAAATGAATTGGAAGAGTGAACCATAGCTTTTGATTAAGCAGAGACCTACAATGATCCCATGTAAGAATATTCCTCGTTTCTAGCCATATATATATATATATATATATATATATATATATAAAGTATGAAGTCATCTGGAGCGTCTGGCTCTTCTCTGGGCTCTATAAAAAACGTTCCAAACTGATGACATGTGAGTGATTCTCTTCCTCATCCTACTGTGAGGTGTCACACCTCCTCTCCAGAGAGGATATGCTTTCAGGAACAACTGCTTCAACACTGGTATTTTTGTAGTAGATTTTAAACCAGCTGGCCAGATCCCATATCCATTTACTGATAACTCATGGATTGTTCAGTAATTTACAGATTGTTCTAGATGCTACCAGTGCTGGTCACATGTTTAGAGAGAAAAACAAAACAAGAACTGACCCAAGAAAAGGACTCATTTCCTCAGAACTTCTAGAAATATATTCATCCTATTGTTCAAAAAGTGTTAAACAATTATTATGTTCCACACTGCTAGACAGCTGTGGAGGAGAGTGCGGTATAGAAATTATGGCATCTGCAATCTAGTAAACCTTTCCCAGGCATCTGCAATCTAGTAAAACAGAAAATTGCATCAAGAATCACAGCAGCTGTGTTAAGTGTCATAAGCCTGCTAGGGAGTTATGAGAATATGGACCTACTAAAACTAGGAGGAGTTTGAGAGTTGGCTTCCTGAAGGAGCTAACTTTATGACTGTCATTAAGGATTGTACAAATTTTGATGGGAAGAAAGAAATGAGATGGTGGTTCCAAAAAGAGGAAAAGCTCAGAGGCATGAAAGCATGGCTTGTTTGAGAAGCACTAATTAGTTAAGCATGGCAACACAGAGTGCTTTTTGGAAAATGATGAGAGCTAAGTAGAAAAGAATTTTGAATAAACCTAAACCTTTTCCTCAGGATCATAGAGGCAAACATCTTTGGTTCAAATGACACTGGAGATCCCATGTTTCTGACCTTTCTTTCAAGAAAACCTTTTTAAATGTACTCAAATTTTCTTTGATTTCTAAAATAAAGGAATATAAAATAATTTTATTTTTCTTATAGTTTCTGAGGAAGACAAAGGATTCGGACCAATTTTTGAAGAACAACCAATCAATACCATTTATCCAGAGGAGTCACCGGAAGGAAAAGTTTCACTAAACTGTAGGGCACGAGCCAGCCCTTTCCCAGTTTACAAGTAACGTACCTCATTGCTCTTTTTAGAATGAAGTGTTGGACTAAGATTACAGATCCGCATCTATGATCCTACATCTAAAGAGAAAGCTATGGCCTAAAGCTTTCTACAAAATCTAGGGTCATTATCAAAAATATTGTCATACAGCTAATTTTTAAAAAGCTTAATACTGAAATAGTTTTTTTAAACATATGCATATAATTCACTTCTTATGTCCTGCACAGAGAATGCCAGTACCATTTAACATTATCACTTAAAAATTGGCTAATGGAGATCATGTTATTAAGTAAGAAAATGGTTACATGAAAAATATGCAGAATTTAAATATATGCACTTGAGGATAAACTATTTTTGTATTTACTGGCCTGCTGCTGCTAAGTCATTTCAGTTGCGTCCGAGTCTATGTGAGCGCTAGATGGCAGCCCACCAGGCTCCTCTGTCCCTGGGATTCTCCAGGCAAGAATACTGGAGTGCGTTGCCATTTCCTTCTCCAATGCATGCATGCATGCTAAGTCGCTTCAGTCACGTCCAGCTCTGTGCGACCTCATGGACAGCAGCCCACCAGGCTCCTCTGTCCACAGGATTCTCTAGGCAAGAATACTGGAGTGGGTTGCCATTTCCTTCTCCATGTATTGGCCTGGATAACTCATATATACAGATGACAGATAATAGTCTATATTAACCACATTTAAAGAGCATATTACATAGATAATTCTAGAAAACACCATTTTTCAATAGTCTCAAACCTATATTCCAGACAACAAAACAAATTTTTTAAATGACTCTACCTATCAGACAATCTATATATCTCTTCATGTTTTTTCTGGAGTACCTATTAACTCTATCAAAAGTAAATTTATAAAAGGTAGCAGTCAGTTTTCTTGCTTCAGGATGTTCAGAAAAATATATGCTAACAGTTTCTAGTCTGATATAAAAAATAAGATTTTAAAATTAACCAAATGCCAACGGATTTTGGTTCCATGAAAACAAAGCAAGTGATTGACAGGGAAATTGGGGTTCTTGTGTGTTCATATCACCTGAATTAATTGAAGATTGTCATTCAACAAAGTTGATTTTAGTAGTAGATTTTTCTTTCAATGGATAGAAAAACAACTTTTCATTGCTATTAAAAATTTATTATCATGAAGAATACACATTCCTTTCATTTCATTATACTCGAACTCATTTCCTAGTGCCTCTAACTATAATTGCAAAATTTTTCATAAAATAAAATATAAATTTATATGCAAAATCACCATCTTGTACAAGTGGATATTTTATAAATTATATAAATAACATATTTGTTCTGAAAATGTTTGATGGGCTAGATTTATTTCTACCCTTAAGTCGCTCATGATGGGAATTTACATACATAAACTTGGACTTGGCATAGTATAACTAATGACAGGCTCTAGAGAAGTACAGAATTTTATAGGCAAGGAAGCTGTGACCTATATAAGTAAATTGACTTGCTCCAGAACTAGTAAATCACAGCTCTAAGACTGAAACACAGGTTTTATGACTTTCAAGGAAACATACAATTTTTTTTTCAGTATTCATCTATCTAGACGGGTTGATAGTATTTGAAAAGCTATTTTCAGTGATGGTTATTCTGTGATTCTCTTTCCTTGACATTCATACACATGGAACCTAAGCAAATCACCCTCCAGGCTCTCATGGAGAATAAAAGAACAGAGAGAGGTTGTTCTCAGATAGTGTTCTAAGAACTTGTACTTCTCTTTGCTGCCCCACTGCCACCATAGAGACAAAGTTTTACCATAGGAGCAAAGTTTTACATCACTAAATCACTGCCACCATAGGAGCAAAGTTTTACATCACTAAAATTGTATACATATTAACACCCCCTTACATCTGCCTCCTCAAAGTCCCATTTAGTTTTCTTACCACAATTTAAAAAATAACAATAAGAAGTAAAACTTTGCTTAGCAAATATATTACCAACTTCCTCCCACAGACTACATAAGCATTTAAGTCCCCAGGGCAAGTATGCCCTTATTATCTATACAGTAATATAGAAAACTGACGGGAAGAAGTAGATGTTTATTTGTTGTCAAGATGGTCTGCATTTGACAGCAAAGTAAGAAAAAATTATTCAGCTCATGATGTAGCTTGTCTGACAAAATAACACTTGCCATAATGAAAATTTACCTAATATTCAAGGAAAGCCATACTAAGCTTGGTAATCATGCAATTTGTCATTTTCATAGTACTTTGATATTTATGGTATGTTCTGTGATAATTTGTTATTCACGGCAACATCAAGAAAGATAAAACAAGAAACTTCTTTACTTATCTGTCTTGAGACTTTCACTATCTTGCCTTGTCTCCCACAATAACAAGAACTCTAATAAAAATTGTATTTAAGGCTGTGTGAAAGGGATTATAACAATGGTGAATATTCCAAAAAATTAAATAGATGAGTGAACTTACCTAATCACAGCAAAATTTAATCATTATGTGACATCAAGAGCAGAATCAGACCCACTGGGAAGAAGTTAAAACAAGAAATGAAAATTTGTAGTGACTATACTGGGGAGGAATTTATATTGATATCTTATATTTTGATATAACTAGTGCTTCACGAGGGAAACCACTGCCTTGGCAAATGCTAAGTGACTCGACACTGGATGGTTCAGGCAGGGGCTATATTGCCATCAGCTAGGATGAAGGGGGTGATTTATTCATAGGGCTGATATTTGGTAGGTTTTGAAAAGCAAAGCATGGTTTTCTGTGTTTGCTTTTAAATTACTTCCCACACTGAAAAAATAAAACTAAAAATGTTCTGGTAATTTGATTTATCAAAAATATTATAAAATTATTAGGCCTTTCTGGCAAGATGCTAACCCTAATCAGAATTCTGCAGCCAGGACATGAGTGATGGGGCCACAGCCCACTGGTTGACATAGCTCTTGTTTTAGAACATTGCAGAAGACATGAAACCTTAACCTTAAAAGAGAATGATTATAAGATTATGCAGGTGGTCAGCTTAATTGAAAACTATTTTATATATGCAATCCTCTCATCATCTCACCATGAAAGCTTCCTGATTCTAGTTAGTTTAGATTCTAGATTCCTGTTTCTAGTTAGTTTATTCACCATCACCATCAATATACCTGCAGTAATGTATCTGTGGTCTGGAACCAAGACCCAATTGACTTTAGCCATTTTCAAATGGTGTGATCAACCTCTAGTGGTCAGAATATGACATTAACTGAGTAAAACTCTGATTTCTATTAGTTTGTTTTATTCAAAATGAAATTTTATTCAAAAATAACTTTGATATTGATATCATATTTTGATATCTTATACCTTGATATCTTATATTGATATATTTTATTTCTACTATAGTAATATTTTAAATACTTATATAACATTTATTCATGAATCTAACTACTGCATAAATGGTTACCATTTATGATCCATGTATATCTGCTAAGAAACCAGTTTATGTAGCAAAATTCAATGAAATATTTGTTCTTTCGAATGCCTCATGCTAAAAAAGGAAATATCTCATATACTTGAACATTTACCTTTCTGTGCCTGAACTAAATTATAAATCATGAGCCCAGAGACATGGAATTATAGAATATGAAGAAATACCACTCTGAGTCAACTACTTAATCATCTTCTTTCATATGGAGCTGTACTCATATTATTTTAGAACAATATTATGCCAGTATACTGATTTCAGTCCTCTTGACATTTGATATGGCATTTACCTATTTTTTCATAGATGGAGAATGAATAATGGGGATATTGATCTGACAAGTGATCGGTACAGTATGGTAGGAGGAAACCTTGTTATCAACAATCCGGACAAACAGAAAGATGCTGGAATATATTACTGTTTAGCATCAAATAACTATGGGATGGTCAGAAGCACTGAAGCAACCCTGAGTTTTGGATGTAAGTAATTGTGACTTTAAAATGGGTATGTTCATTTAGGTAAAGAAAATTTTAGACATTATCAGAAGAATTAAGCAAAAAAGGAGAAACTGAGGAGAAAGAAAAGTGAGAGAAAGACTTTATAGATGAGGTGGGTTTTACAAGATTAGTGGGCCTTAATTGTGTGGAGAAGAAAAGCAATTCCAAGAGAGCAAAGTGTTATGAGGAATATTATGAATGTACTTAAAGTAGTGAAAGATAACACTGGAAAATAAACTAAGGTCATGTTCAGAAAGATCTTGAATAAGCTTCTAAAAATTACTCTTAATGGAAATGCTAAGCTTTGGATTCTCACTGGGGATGATATTGTTCCCAAGGTAGTGAAAATCAGTTCTTGGAGGGAGGGAACCATTTTATATATTACAACATAATAATCTTATTCCTTAGTATTTAATTTTTCTTGTCAGTAATGAATTAACTGTTAACTGAGTTAAGTTTAAATTAAATAAAATTTCTCCTTTTAGGGACAATAATAATGAAAATACTTTGAGAAACTGTGCTAAACTAAAAGTTAGAGGTTATTATGAAATAAAAATGTGTATTGGGAGAAGAGTTAGACTAGATGTTCTCCATACATGATTTTATAAGTCACCATTTAAATATTTTGCAAAACGAATTATAGGATGAAAGTGACATTTTTAAAAGGACCCAAGTGGTACTGATTACCAGAAGGGAGTGAGACAAAATCAGCAAATGCAGCCAGATTAATTTCATGTGAAAGTGCAAATGATAAACTCAATCCTTGAAGAAATACACAACAGATTCACTAAGGAAAAAGACCGCGAATATTTTCTTAAGGAAAGTCTAGTCAAAGGGCAGAAACATTTTGCTCTCTTTAAAATGGAATGGGAGCGATTAAGACCAATTTCAAGGATAAAAGGGAGCACTTCAATGGTCTCTTCACATTTAGAGGAGACATTGTCATCCACAGTGAGATAGACTCCAATGAAGTTTTAGAATAAGAAGAGCATTCCAGGGAGACATCGGACAGGAAAAGTAGATTTGAAGGGTTCTTTACAAAAAGGTAATTATTGGAATGATAATTTTTCAGAGAGTAGACATATTAAGAGAATTAAAAACTATATTTCATAATTTGAGTACTGATCATAGCATATTAAAAAGCAGAAACATTACTTTGCTGATAAAGGTCCATTTAGTCAGAGCTATGGTCTTTCTAGTAGTCATGTGAGAGCTGGACCATAAAGAAGTCTGAGTGCCAAAGAACTGATGTTTTCAAATTGTGGTGCTGGGGAAGACTCTTGAGTGTCCCTTGGACAGCAAGGAGATCAAACAGTCAACCCTAAAGTAAATGAACCCTGAATATTCATTAGAAGGACTGATCCTGAAGCTGAAGCTCCAATCCTTTGGCCACCTGATGTGAAGAGCCAACTCCCTGGAAAGAACACTGATGCTGAGATTAAGGGAAAGAGGAGAAGATTAAGGCTACAGAGGATGAGAAGGTAAAATGGCGTCACCAACTCAATGGACATAAGTTTGAGCAAACTCTGGGAGATAGTGAAGGACAGGGAAGCCTGGTGTGCTACAGTCCATGGGGTCGGAGAGTTGAACATGACTTAGTGGGCGAACACCAACTGAGAACACATGAAGAACTGGAGATGAGACAAGACTGAAACAGAATGAGAACCAGTAACACAAATGAAGAATCAGATAGTAGACTATCAAAGAAACCAAGCAAAATGTGAGTTCCAAATACACAGAACAGAGTGAAGGAAATGAAAACTGAGGACAGTCCAGAAATTGAAAGAGCAAGATTATCGACCTTCAGGTTCCTCAGCGAGGATTCTGCCCTTCATCCTTACTCCTTCTCCCCACTGGAGTCCTCTCTCAGACTTTCTCTGGTAAAGCCCTGGGTTTGTCTGTGCACACTGTATTTCCAGATACTCTTACAGAGAGTCTTCCTAAATCTGAAGCAAAGTTTAGAAAATACACAGTCTTCCAGGTTGTCACAACAGTTCTACAGATGCTGCCAATGTCCATATTCTCCTGTAATGTGTGCATATTACAGTGTCTGAAAAGGCTAGAATAAGCTTTTGATAAGCTTCACCAAACCAACAGAAAAATATTGTAACTAAAAGTGAATTAGTAGCTGAAAAAGAAATTTTAATGAGTATCAATTTTTCCATTGCCCAGAGAATGAATATTTTCTTTCTTGCTTTCATGATTAGATCTTGATCCTTTCCCACCCGAGGAACGTCCTGAGGTCAGAGTGAAAGAAGGAAAAGGAATGGTGCTGCTCTGCGACCCTCCATACCATTTCCCAGGTAAACTTACAGGAGCATCTAGGAAATGACATGGGAACACTTTATTTCTTAATGATATTGGAGCATTTATAATTAAGACTCAATATTTGTATAACCTTCTAATAATCACTTACTAGAGCTTATAGATGCTTGTTTTTTTGATTCTTTAAACAGTTGTCCCTAATTCCAAAGGTCTATGGTCTTTTCAGCTTATAAATGACATGTATGTTGGATTATGTTCCTATTAAAGTCTTGTTACACTGGAGAAAATGTGGTAGATTTTTTACAAATAATTCCTGTAATAGAGTAGTACCTTCAAATGGTAAAGAATCTGCCTGTGAGGCAGGAGACCAGGGTTCAATCCCTGGGTTGGGAAATTCCTCTGGAGAAGGGAATGGCAATCCACTCCAGTATTCTTGCCTGGAGAATTCCATGAACAGAGAAGCCTGGCGGGCTACAGTCTATGGGGTCGCAAAGAGTCGGACACGACTGAGTGACTAACACAGTAAGACAAGGAGGAAATAATCATTTTATTAACAATTTGGCATCTAAAATATACTGCTGCTACTGCTGCTAAAGTCGCTTCAGTCGTGTCCGACTCTGTGTGACCCCACCAGGCTCCCCTGTCCCTGGGATTCTCCAGGCAAGAATACTGGAGTGGGTTGCCATTTCCTCCTCCAATGCATGAAAGTGAAAAGTGAAAGTGAATTCGCTCAGTAGTGTCTGACTCTTAGCAACCCATGGACTGCAGCCAAATATACTAGGAACTGTAATTAAACACCAGAAAGAAAGAGACATAATAAATTATTAATCTATTTAGGAGTTCTAATCCACAAACAAAACGTGAGTTCCAAATACATATAGTAAAGAAAATAAAAGCTGAGGAAAATCTAGAATTGGATATAGAGCAAAATTGTTGACCTTCACGTTCCTCAGCAAGGATTCTGCCCTTCATCCTTACTCCTTCTCCCCACTGGAGTGCTCCCTCAGACTTCCTCTGGTAAAGCCCTGGGTTTGTCTGTGCACATTGTATTTCCAGATACTCTTGTAAAGAGTCTTCCTAAATCTGAAGCAAAGTTTAAGAAATGCGCAGTCTTCAGAGTTGTCACAAAAGGTACACAGGTGCTGCCAATGTATCCCTGTACACAAGAAAGGGGCTAAACTGAAGTTCATCTGTTACAAGATTCAACTTTGGAATACATGTTTTCAGTAATTTGATATGGCTAAAATGAAAGCTACAATACCATTGATTAAAAGATGAACACTGCATATATAATATCTTCATTCATTTCATTTATCAAACATTTTCTTCAAACAATATATTTATGCCACTTTTCTCTAATAAAAAAGTATTCTGGGTTCTTATAGTTTTAATCTTATGTCATAAAGTTGTCTCTAAATATCTCTGTATACAATGATTCATAAAAGACTATTATAAATCTGGAATATATTAATATGGAATATACATACATATACGTATATACTGGGTCTTCCCTGGTGGCTCAGAGGTTAAAGCATCTGCCTGCAATGCGGGAGACCTGGGTTTGATCCCTGGGTCAGGAAGATCCCCTGGAGAAGAAAATGGCAACCCACTCCAGTATTCTTGCCTGGAGAATCCCATGGACGGAGGAGCATCGTGGGCTACAGTCCACGGGGTCGCAAAGAGTCAGACATAACTGAGCGACTTCACTCACTCACTCACTAATACATATATACTATTCTGATTGTGTATAGATAATAGACTGTTTATAATCAAATGTTGATCATTTTTTTCTTATAACTGTGAGAGAAAAAGAATTAGTTGATATACATAGGAGACTCGGTAGACATGAATCTGAGCAAACACCGGGAGATGACGGAGAACAGACGAGCCTGGCATGCTGCAGTCCATGGGGTTACAAAGAGTCTGACATGACTTAGTGGCTGAACAACAACAAAAGGAGAAATTTATGAGTTCAAAAGTTGTAAAAAAATTTTTCAATGAAGGAGTGGTCTTTTTTTTTAAGAACTGAGAAAATTATGAAAAAATTCCTTCATGTTCATAGTGTTTCCCACAAACCATTGGCATCTGCTTTGAGTGAGATTTTCATTAAAGGGCTTTGAGCAGAGGAATCACAGGACATCACTTAAGTTATAGAAAGACAAATCTGATTACTGTTGTAAGAAAAGACTCAGCAGAGTATAAAAGTGAAACCAGGAGTTCAGTTAAAGGTATTGCCATCATGTAGGCAATGAATTGGAGAAGGAAATGGCAACCCACTCCAGTGTTCTTGCCTGGAGGATCCCAGGGACAGGGGAGCCTTGTGGGCTGCCTCCTATGGGGTCACACAGAGTCGGACACGACTCTGAAGCAACTTGGCAGCAGCAGCAGCAGGCGATGAATGATGGACCAGAGCAGGGGAACTGAAGGTAGGAAGAAGTAGTTAAATTCAAGATATATTTTGAAGGAAGAGGTAAGAGTACAGGCTGGTAGACTTTGTGTGTGAGATATAAGAGAAACACAGAAGTCAAGATAACATCAAAGTATTTGTCATGAGCTCTGGAGAGGATGGAGTTGTCTCAAAGAATAGGTGTGGATGTAAGAGTGAGGTGCCTAATTTAAAATTCCAAAAAGAGTTGTTCAGTTGGCAGTTCTATGAATGTGGAACCCAGGGGCAACATCTGAGGTAGGAATATCAGTTTGTGATACAGCGTTATATAAATTGTCTTCAAAGTCATAGGACTGCATATCATTACCTAGGGAAGCAGTATAGATAGATATATGGGGAATGGTTCAAGGAACACAAACTATGGGATTTTTCTGAGATGAGTCTTGTTTTCAAGTCTCTGTGACATCTTTACAACTTGGTTGACTGAAGAATTTCATGGACCAAGACTAAGGTTGGTAGAAGCTTCAAACCATTAAGCCAAATGAGTGTATTACCTCTTTGTCTTGATAAAGATACAAATGTTTATATGGGTAGGGGCAGGACTGGGAGGTCTTTTAAATAAGCCAAAGAAACATCATTAATCACAGAACAGAACCGGAACAACTCTTCATCTCCACTTGTGCTCTTAGTGGATTATGACCTCTTTAAACATTAGACATGACACCTTCAAATATAAGAATGGACATATGCTTAAAGACCATAGTGTGCATATATGTGTGTACTATTTTACCATTTGCATGTCATAAATCTATCTTTCCACTGTATGCAGTTAAGGTTTTGTATATTGCAGTTAATATTTCATGGAGTTGAAGGTATAAACGAACCGACCAGGTTTGGATTCTGAACCTCAAAGAACATTATATATGCAACTATTTGTAGTAGTCAAATCTTGTTGGCTCTGTTTGGTGATCTGATAACCTAAAATTTGCTCCTTACTAAGTCAAGTTAACTCAGCCATAACTACATCTCAGTTTGCTTGTTTAAAATTTGGGAATAATAATTCTTGTGCCATCTACTTTACAGACATTGTTATGAAATTCAAATTTAATGTTTTCAAATTATAAAATGGATATTTAATTTAAAAGGACTACTATTAAAGTAAATATTAAAGTAAAATGTATTTAGTACATTTAATGTTATATTTTGAATCATCATTAAAATAAATAAAGTATATCTCACTTCATTAAGAACTTTTTTACTCACGACTATTGAATTCACCTATGAGTTATGCACAGAAAAAAGATCTAGGTGACAATCTCATTATTTACAATCACTACATTTTTCTGTGGATTTGGGTGTTCTACAGTTTCTTGCAAAGAGGAAACTCTTATTTGAACCAGTTTATTTATTAAGAATATTTATACATAACTATATCAATAAAAATGTTGATTCAATTTTATAACAACACTTGATATGCAACAGATTGCCTAGTGCCTAGCACAGGATATGTGTCCAATAAATATTTGAGGAATGAGAAAGTAAAAGAATAAATAAATGTGTTCATTAAATTGATAGATACATAGTGATTATAATTTTAGCAAAAGATAAATTTCTGTTTAGTAGTGCATTTATTCATTAATGTGTAAAACTTTCTAAACCCCTGGGTCCTCAGAAAATGGAAAAATGATTCTTTGATTCCAAGTAATTCTGAGAACCATTAGAAACTGAGTTACACATCTCACAAAATAGAAATCATATATGTGCATATTTGGTAAGAGAATAAAAAAAAAGCCCATCATATGAAGAGTGAGTACTATTGAGAAAATACAGGCTATCTAACAATAGACATGGTGTGGATCTTTAAATAAATAAGAAAGTGGGACTACTCTTAAGAGAAAAAACTCATTATGTGTTGAATATGATATTGAGAGAATATCAATAGATATTTATGCTTACCTAAACAAGACAAAGGTAAGCATAAAAATAGACAAGCATGCTAGAGCATAGTAGGGAATATATGAGTCCACAGTATAACGTGGTATGAATTTCTTTCTAAAAGAATTTAATATATAGTTTACTATAAGTGTCAAAGAAAAGTTAGAAGCTATTGTGATTTTACTGGTATAGGTAAATTCTGTTCTAATGAGGTTAATTAACAACAACAACAACAAAAAGTACAAACATCCTCAAAAAAGTTTATAGACAGAGAGAGCACTTAAGTACTTCAAATATATTTCAAGGAGAAATGTAAAATTATTTATCAAGCTTGCGTAAGTGGTATATTTCAAAGTAATACAGTGAAACTAATCAAATGCACTGTAATTGGCCAAAACAAATCCCCCCTGTAATATGGTCCAGACTCTCTTGAGGCAAAGAAAAAAATCCCAGACACCTGTCACTAAAAGCAATGTTTTTGAAACAGTCCTGGTATTTACTCTTCCTAAAAAATAATTTTATAATAATTTATTATTTAAGCCAGACAGCAAGGCTATGAGGAAAATAGGTGCTGACTTCTACAGAGATGGTTAAATTTACCATTTGCAGGGAGTAAGGGAAGACAGATAATCCACTGAGAGAGAGAGAGAACTGGGTGAATCCCGTGAGAACTGGGTCAGAGTTTGGCTCTTGATGACCTAAATTAAGCTTCATTCTTAAGTCTGATCAGCAGGCCAGCTACGACACCAAGTGTGGAACAGTTTCGGTAGTTTTGGGGTGGAAAAGGAAGTTAGATCAGTTCTGCCTTCCTATTGCTAAATGAGAGTCCCTGGGACTGCAAGGAGATCAAACCAGTCAATCCTAAGGGAAATCAGTCCTGAATATTCATTGAAAGGACTAATGCTGAAGATGAGGCTCCAATACTTTGGCCACCGAAGAACCGACTCATTGGAAAAGACCCTGATGCTGGAAAAGATTGAAGGCAGGAGGAGAAAGGGATAACAAATAGTTGGATGGCATCACCGACTTGATGGACATGAATTTGAGTAAGCTCTGGGGGGGGGGGTAGTGATGGACAGGGAAGCCTGGCGTGCTACAGTCCATGGGGTCACAAAGAGTAAGACATGACTGAGCGACTGAACTGAACTGATTGTTATACATCCTTGAGCGAGGCAACCTAGCTAAACCTCTGTGTCCTTGTTTTAAAATGACAATAGTGATCTCTAGCTTTGTTTTAGTGAGAAATAATAGCATCTAACATATTGCAATTATTCTTTTGTCCAAGTAGATGGCTTATCTGTAGACAAAAATCCATTAAATAAATTTATATTATTAATATTACAAGTCCCACAAGGGCAATGAACAAATTTGTCCTGTTTAGTGGAACATAGAAGATAACTCAGTAAACTGGAGGGGAGGCCCAATTTTGATCTGTTGGTCAGGAAGATCCATGGAAAATGGGATGGCTACCTACTCCACTATTCTTATCTGGAGAACCCATGGACAGAAGAGCCTGACAGGCCACAGGCCATGGGGTTGCAAAGAGTTGGACACATTGAGCAACTAACGCTTTCACATTGAATATTTAGGAAAATACCCAGTAGGCCTTAAATCAGCCAGACCAATTATTCTGTAGTACAAGGTTTATGTTTTTACCAACATCATGGCAATAACTTCTCTGACCTAACTTCTCTCCCTTTAAGATTCAAAGAGTAAAACATTACCCTGTTCCTCTTCTCTAGTGAGTGGTGCACAGAAAAATTTCTTAGAATTTTGAGAAACTGAGTAATATGGTAGTTAAAATAGCCTGACCAAAGTCATATTAGTATTTAGTCTAGAATGAAAATACAGGTCTCCACATTGACATAACTATGGAGTACTCAGAATATTCTGAATTAGTTTTGTGTATGGTAACTTGAAATATTGTATAGCTAAGAAAATTCTTCTGTAAGGAAATCTGCACTTTCCTGACTCTTTCTGATTTTTTTGGAATTTGTGTCCAGAAATCATTACAAAGATATTAATTTTCTTTTTAAATGAGAATACAAAAAATATTTCAACACTGGACTAACTCACATCTGTTAAATATACTATAAATATTATTTTGGTTCACAGTCTGTTAAAATATATGATAAATGTTATTTCTAAATACTATAAACATAGAATTATTTGTTTCCCAGTTCCAAAAACCTGATTTCAGCAATTTAAGCAGCTTTCAAAGTTTCTGCTTATTTTGTTTCTTCTGTGATTTTTACCTGACCTTCTTAAATCAGCATAAGGATAACAATTAATATTAATAGAATCATTCACTTCATGGCAAATAGATGGGGAAACAATGGAAACAGTAAAAGACTTCATTTTCTTGGGCTCCAAAAATCACTGCAGAGGGTGACCGCAGCCATGAAATTTAAAAAATGCTTGCTCCTTGGAGAAAAAGTTATGATAAACCTAGCCAGCATATTAAAAAGCAGAGAAATTTCTTTGCCAACAAAGGTCCATATAGTCAAAGCTATGATTTATCCAATAGTCATGTATGGATGTGAGAGTTGGACCATAAGGAAGGCTGAGCACTGAAGAACTGATGCTTTTGAACTGTGGTGTTGGGTATGACTTTTGAGAGTCACTTGGACAGAAAGGAGATCAAACCAGTCAATCCCAAAAAGAAATCAACCCTGAATATTCATTAGAAGGACTGATGCTGAAGCTGAAGCTCCAATACTTTGGCCACTTGATGCAAAGAGTCATCTCATTGGAAAAGATCCTGATGCTGGGAAAGATTGAAGGCAAGAGGAGAAGGGGACAACAGAGGATGAGATGGTTGGATGGCATCACTGACTCAATGGGGTTGAGTTTGAGCAAGCTCTAGGAGATGTTGAAGGACAGGGAAGCCTGGCGTCCTGCAGACCAGCCACAAAGATTTGGACATGACTGAGCAACAGCAACAAGAATCATTCACAGATACAAAGGTCTAGAAAGATGTATGCTAACAACAAGAATGCTGAGTTGGAGACATATGGTGATTTCATTTTCTTTCATATTTAACTTTGTATTTTTATTTTTTGAAAACAAAAAGTAAACTTCTGTAATTAAAAAGTTAAGATGAAAAAACAGAATAATCATCTTCATTCACTTTTATGAGACTGTATATTGCTGGAGAAAATTATATAGCTAATTTAAATGGAATCCCCTGGACAATTATTTTCAATCATACTGGATGTATATAGTATGCAATTCTTTTAGTTTTTCACATTCAGCTCTTTTTCATGCTCCGTTTAGCAGCATTACCAGTCAGTTGTCTTGAGTTCCATAAAGCAAAATGGTGTCAGGGCACGATTATTTCATTTTTAAAATATCTTGATTTTCCACCATCTTGTATCTAAACCTTTTCTAACTTGAACTAAGAGATCTTTTTCTGAGGGTACTTTTTTTTTTTTTTTTTAATTCTCCTGAGGATATTTCTTCCCCCTGAGGGTTATCTCCCTAGTGACAGTTGTTTTCACATGGTTATAATGTTTTAAAGCGGATTAGGATTTTGAGACTGAGGAGTGGGTATCACCCAGCGTTCCTTCTCATGCATTACTGCTGTGCGTGACTACTGCAGTGTCATCCCTCAAAACATAAAGGGGAGATCCGAATGGAAAACTGGGGAAAGCAGCAATTTAAGGAGGAAATTCAACTTTTGGCCTAACCAGCCAGTATGCTTAACCAAAGGAATTTACAACAGTTAAAAGTTACCATGTGATCTGCTTCCTAATATTTAAGAAAACAAGTAAAATGCCTTTTTTCCATTTCTGTAGTTTTTACTTTTTAATGTGGCCAGAATGGGCTGCATAAACTCATTTCTAAATCTGTCATGTACCATAGGAGAATAAAAAGATACAAAGCCACAGTACAGTTGATTTTATCTTTTAAATGCAGTAGAGAAGATGGAATTTGAAACTATTAGACCTGGGTTCAAAATCCTAATTCTACTTAGTCATGAAATTCTAAGCAAGTCATTTAAACTGAGTTGCATTTAGCCCATAATTAATTAAAAGAATATTAGTAATTCATGAATAATTGAGAAATAGATATTATTGCTTAGCATCACTTTATATTCAAACTACAGTAGCTTTTAGAAATTTTGTGCTGTTTATCTTGGCCTGCTTCCAACATTTACTCTACAAAAGCCTAGATTAGATTATGTGCTAGTTTATTTCTAGAAAACAAGACTTTTCCTTTTGGAGAAGAGCTTAAAACTGAGTCAATAATATTTGAAAAGCCTAGATTAGGTTATGGACTAGCTTACTACTAGCAAACAAAATCTTTGCTTTTGGAGAGAGTTTAATACTTACTCAACAATATTTTCTTCTAGATGATCTTAGCTACCGCTGGCTTCTAAATGAATTTCCTGTATTTATCACAATGGATAAACGAAGATTTGTGTCTCAGACAAACGGCAATCTCTACATTGCTAATGTTGAGGCATCCGACAAAGGCAACTATTCTTGCTTTGTATCCAGTCCCTCTATTACAAAGAGTGTGTTCAGCAAATTTATCCCGCTCATTCCAGTACCTGAACGTAAGTATATTTGTTCCTCAGTTTTTGTAAGGTTGTCTACTTATGGCATACTTATAATAATGAAAAGAAATATCCAGTGGGCAAACCAGCTGACTGCTTCACCAGGACAAATAGAGGAAGTATACTTTGAAAGTCTTGGTTTTTCCTTAGATTTTCACCTAGAGAAGATCTAAATCATAAAGTGTCCTAAGGTGGTTGAGTTTGGATTGGTTGCCTCCAGTTTAGTGGATGTATAGAAACCCAATTGATTTACTAGCAAAATGCCAATATATTGATTATAAATGGGAATCACCACCATCTGTTTTCTGTTTCATGGTCAGTCCTACTTCTTAGTCAATTCATGAACGTGAATGAATGATTATATCAAAACAGGCTTCAGTGATTACAGAATTAGGGTGAAAGGAAAGGCAATCAGATCATTTTTTATTTTTAAGGAATTATTTACATGAAGCAAATATTATATAAATTGCCTTTCTATTGTAAGTAGTGTAGGGTATGACTACTGTGGTGCCATATTGATTGACAGTTAAGAGTTAACATACTCTTAACTGGCCTTTCTTTAGGCTTCAGTTGAATGAACTGCATTTCATTTTTTCATGTACCTCTTCCTGCGAAAATCAGAATATGTTTTCTTACTTCAGGTTATTTTTATCTCAATCCTGCTGCAATACTCATATCACTCAATTCAAGCTTCTGAGGAAATACTGGTTCTGTTGTTGGCAGACTTAAGTTTTGGTCTTACCTCTAAGTTTTGTATAATAATGATGGCAAGTCTATCATATCACAGACATTCTATTTTACTATTATTCTCAAGATAGCAGTCACATGGTTAGTATTCAATAAACATCTTATTATCCGGCTTTTTTTTTCCCCCCTCTCAAATCTTAGGAAATACTCTCACCATTACCTCACGGAGTGAAAAGGAACCATCATGTGACAATTTCCCTCATTTTCTTCCCTCAAAATTCAGTGCTTCTTACCTTCTTTCTCAGTGGAAAAAGTGTTTTTCTTGCTGCTCAAGCTAATTGCTCCAGCTGCTCTGATTTACATTCCATTTGTTTCATTTAAGGATGTCATTGCATCACTCTTTTCTGAATCTTCAAACTCTCATCCATTTGTTTCCCTCTGCATATTCTTTGGTATTCAATGCAAACAGTCTTGAGTAATCAAGACCACTTCTTATTTGCTAAATCCAAAGGACATTTTCAGGTCTGATTCTGTATGAAATTTGACCCTTGTTGCTCTCTTCTGCCTCTCTTGAAATCTCCTTTCTTTTCCTATTTTTTTATGACTATTTCTGCCTCTGCTTATTTCCCAACTGCCTCGGTGACAAACTCTATGCAGTATCCTTCATCAGATCTTCCTCATTCCAATATTTCTTTCCAATCTTTTTCTAGATAGTCTCATTCACTTACACCTTTATTTCACTAGAAGCTCTATGTGCTGACTCCAGATTCACTTCTCCAAAACTTTTCCCTAACCCTACCTACACTCTGGGGTTGACACACAGAAGCTTCTCAAGAGCGTTAAATTTGAAATATTCCAAACACACCTTTCATCTCCTCTCTAAGCCTCCTCTTCGGGTGTTCTTCACCTCACTGAATAATACGATCATATTTCTCACCAGTAACTCAGGAGAGAATTTTAATCGTCAGCTTCTTTCCACTGATATCCTGAGGACAGTGAACACAGCAGTTCTCATTTAGGTCGTAAGCACTTGGGGAGTTTGAGGAAAATGTGAACCCAGAGATAGTGATTCAGCCGACCCAGGATGTAACCCAGTAATCTATAGGTTCAGTGAGCATCCCAAGTGATTTTAATGAATTGGATTTTTGATCTGTATCATGAGAAAACATGGATCCAAGGAGCAGTTCTTTTGATTCTGGTTCTAAAACACAACTTGGATCTGCGTTTTCCTTTCTGTTCCTACTGTGACTCTGCCTTTGTTCAGGCCCTCACTTAGAGCTCTGACTCTCTGCTATATTTTTCTTCTCCATATTCCTTCCCTTAAAACTGCCAACAAATCTTCTACTTAAACCAAAGGTAAAATTCATATTTTGTCTCTTAACAAACCCTATTAATAGCTAACCATTGAGGAAACTGATCTCAAAATCTTTAATATCAGTTTCAAACCTTCTATATTGTAGATTCAAGTTCATCTTCAACTACATACACTTCAATATCATTTTGATTCCTAGACTTTTTATAATTGCCCGCACACTCCTGAAGTTGTGTCAAAATATGCTATTTCCTCAACTTGAACTGGTCTGGTTCAAATGTCCTCTTTGCCTGAGATTTCCTCAGCCCTTATTTATTTCCAACAGTTCTCCTTGGCCACCACTTTTTTAGAGCATTTACCATTGATTTGCTTTGTATTTCAGGTCTTTGTGTATCTATTTGTCTTTCAAGTGTTCTAGAGTGTAAAGTACACTCTCGTGTTATGATTCTAAGCAGTGTATTTAGCCTTTCTGCTCTGCTTGCTAATTTTGGTTTTTCTTAAATTAGGAACAACAAGACCATATCCTGCTGATATTGTAGTTCAGTTCAAGGATGTATATGCATTGATGGGCCAAAACGTGACTTTAGAGTGTTTTGCACTTGGCAAGTGAGTATGCTCACAGTTTTCATTAATGTATATAGAGTTTAAATCTTGTATTGTTAGGAAATACATGTTAAAAAACATTTAGCTATAAACATAGAGTAAATTGCCTTTTAAGTGTTGTGGACCATTAGCTCTTGCTATCTTCTATTTAAGTCCGGTTCCTGATATCCGATGGCGAAAAGTCCTAGAACCAATGCCAAGCACAGCTGAGATCAGCACCTCTGGAGCTGTCCTCAAGATCTTCAATATTCAGCTAGAAGATGAAGGCATATATGAATGTGAGGCTGAGAACAATAGAGGAAAAGATAAACACCAGGCAAGAATTTATGTTCAAGGTAGATACATTGTTTTAATTTTCCACACGTTTAATCCATATCTTATTTTAAAACCACTTTCTCACTTGAGAAACTAGCATAAAATGATTACGCTTAAAAATAGTAATGTGTATTACATTGTGAAAAATGATAAAACATTTATCTTTACGTCTAACTAAGTCACAAAAATGAGTAGAGAAGTTAGGAATTTATGCCACTGGTATTACAGGAACATGAATGGATCAATAGTAGTGTTCTTGATATTTTTGAGAAAATACAATTCATATGGCTTGTTGACTTTCTTCAGGCTCTTTTTTATTTGTAGAAGAATCTATGCATTATGACAGTTTAAGCCAGTGATTCACAAATTTTACCATGTTTTAAAATAATCTGGAGGGCTTATTTAAAGACACAAATTGCTGATTCTCATACTCGAGAGTTTCTGAGTTAGAAGGTCTATTTGGGGTGTGAGAATTTGTATTTATAAAAAATTCTTAGGAGATGACGCTACTTGTCCAGGAGCCACTCTTAGAGAATTACTGGTCTAAGGAAAGTTTTTCTTTGATACAATTTTTTGATACAAGTATTTAATTGAAATAAGCTTTATTTATAAGAATACAGTTTCTCAGTCAGTGCTTAAAACTTTACATACTGAAATCCTCCCTACCATGTTCTCCAATGTGAAATTTGCAGGTCACACCTGAATAAACATCTAAGGCTTCAATAAGGTCATTCACTGAAAGGATGAATGTACACAGAGTGTGTCCTCAGAGGCAGACACAGTAGGAGCCAGAAGTTAAATATAGGAAATATTTTGTCCTTGAGGAGTTCATACTCTAGCCATACCATATGAAAAACTTCCAAATTTATACAGTCATACACAGTCAAATAAATATCTATCCCTAATGTATATAATTATAAAGAAAATTGTGAGTACAATATGGGGAATTATATATGATATTGATAAAGCATTTGATAAAGGGGTACCTTAGTCTCATCAAAGTACGGACGAGAGCTGAACTGGAATACCAGTAGACTAAAGGGTACTGTGGCAGTGTCAAGACCAACCCTTACCTCCTATCCCTAGACCCCAGCCTCCGTCTATATAGGAATGAAGTAAGCATCTCCAATGACCCAGCACATGCAGCCTCATCACCACCATCTCATAGCGTCTGCTAGGATTAGGATTATTTTAACTTTTACCTGGTGCATTTCATTTGCCTTAAGAAGCCCTTGGGCCCCAGGGCCGTCTTATGGGCTACACTTTCATACCCACATAGCTCTGCGTCTTTCCTACTCAGACTCTATATTCTCTTCATTCCTAACTTCTGAAGTCCTTATAATGTGCCTCTAGAACACATAGTCCATCATTATCAGAATCCCCTATATCCGAACTTCTTTGCACATTCCCTTCATTTTTATTTTTTTGCCTGTTTTTATGTTTTATGTATTTATTTATTTTTAAAATTCACATTCCCTTTAGTCTTTGCTGCAACTGACACTATTTCTACTGCAGACCACTCAAGCAGTGGCTGAATTTTCTTTCATAACCCTCATCCCCAGGTGTGTGACTTGTACACTTGTCCTCCTTGCTGTTTATTACAATTGCTAGACTATCTTTCTTTTGCTTTAATCATCTAGTTTATAATCTTATATCAGGTCACCTCCCCAACCCACTGTTCTAAGATTTTCATTATTAACAACTATCACCACTACAAGTCTTCTCATGACTTCATTCTTGGTGACATAAAATCACATGGACTATAATAATTTTTCTAATGGTCTTGTGTCTCACTTCCTTTGAACTGCTCTCTTCCAGTGATCTTGTTCTACAATCTTCCTCAGCGGGTTCAGACCTTGTTGTTACCAAAAGTACAATCCCTTTACAATCTCAAGTTTAAGTGTTTAAACTCTGATCACCACCTTTCAAGGTTCAATACCTAGATTCCTACAATCCTTTTAATCTACCAGCAACTATAATCAGTTAGTCTTACTCTGTTTTAACTTCCTCTCACTTTCCCTAACTTGGCCATCTCTTTCCTAAACCTAGGTTCAATCATTATCATTTCCCTGCACACCAGCTTAGCTCACTCATCTCTCTCCACTTTGTCTTGCTACTTTGGCAAAGAGTAATGCTGGAAAACTCTGACTCTCTGCCTTAGTGTCAGAACCAAGGAACTTGAATATAACTTGAAATGAGCACTGCCAAGTTGATTAGCCTATGTCTAGTTAAACATCCCAGCATCACTAACTTTAAATAGGCCCTTAATGTTGCCTGGCAACTAGACTATTTTTCTTCAGATTTACTTACTCTCATTTTATTAGATGACCATATCATGCCTTAATGGTTTCCATTGAACCTACAGTAATTCCTTCTTCAACCTTCCTCTTGGCTAATAATGTGGCTTCCTATTTTACAGAGAAAATGGTAGTAATTAAATTTGAACTCTCACAAATCTCCACCCATCTCTTTTTACTCTAGAGTCAGCTATTCTCTAAGGACAACACCTCCACTTGTGTACTGGACTCTATCCCTCTTGCACAATAAATTGAAACATAATTCTTTCAAACCTTAAATATCAGTTTGAAAGATTTATAAGAAAAAGTTCAGTTATTTTAGTGTTATTTATGAATCAGCTTTCCAGCAAAACAAATGGTTCACAAACAGAAAAACAATTATAAATTGAATTAGAATTACCTTGTCTCTAATAATGTAAAGTTTACCTACAGACCTATATACAACTTTAATGATTCTATCATTGATTCTAAGACTCAGAGAGTATCTGATGTATTCTGCAGAAGAAAGCCAACCAAGTATAATGATGAACGCTGAGACTTGCATTTGCATTTACAATGTTCTTTACTTTTTAGCATTTCCTGAGTGGGTGGAACACATCAATGACACAGAGGTGGATATAGGCAGTGATCTCTACTGGCCTTGTGTGGCCACGGGGAAGCCCATTCCTACCATCCGATGGCTGAAGAATGGATATTCGGTATGTGTGTTCAAGTGCTTTGCAGTTCTTGAGCCTATGTTCAGGTAACATTTCCTATAATCCGGGGAAAAATTAGCAGGAGTGGCATGTAGGCCCTGAAATATAAAAGTTTCCTTTAAAAAACAACAAAAAAGTGAACATAAAGTATCTTTTTTCAGCTAAACAGTTTTCTGTAATCTTATGTCTGCCTTCTCTTTCTCTCTCCTTATCGTCTCCTTTGTTCCACTTCCCCCTTCTTCCTTCACATCCATCTCCACTACCTGATATTGTCCTCTTTTTCTTACCGCTGTTTCCCTGACCCCACAGAAACAGAGGTAAGAGTGAAGGTCCTACCTTTAGCCCTGGGGACAAGTAGCAGCAGTGGGGTCCTTCTCTACCTTCCCACTGTAATCTCTCAGCTGGGCCAAGAGGGGGAAATGTGGACTCTCTGCTCTGTAGGACGAATAGAACAAGAGCCACTGGGCATGGTAAGTGGGTTTTGCTTCCCCATACCATGAAAACCCCACTCCACTTGACTTAATTAACAGTGGGGGAGCAATAATGTACTTAAAACGAAAGACAGCCCAGCCCAAACCCAAATGAAAGCATCTCTGTTAAAGTTTTTCAAGGAGACGTGTTTTACTTTGTGTTCTTTGCAGTATCATAGAGGGGAGTTGAGGCTGTATGACGTGACCTTTGAAAATGCTGGCATGTACCAGTGCATAGCTGAAAACACGCACGGAGCAATTTATGCAAATGCCGAGTTGAAGATCTTGGGTCAGTAACACTGTTTGTTTCTGTCAACAATCAACAAGAAAGCAACGCATTAAAAAGTACCTTGGGTTATCTAGGTTATATTTAATTTCAGATTACTTTCTTGAATTAAAAGTTTCTTGAATTAGAAATTAAGCATTTCTAAAATGTGGTTGTATGAGAATGGTATTATTTTCTTTTCATTGAAGAATAGTAAATAAACTGGAAGCAATATAAAGCATAAAGGTTTTTAAAATGTTTTTAATGGTAAAGCAAACTTCACACATGTCAGTTTTTACAAGTCTTGCTTTCTCCTATGTCTGGGCAACTAAAAACTGCCAAAACATCACATAGTACAGCTGCTGCCTCAATGCCTGTGAGGCAGCCTCAGAGACTCTTTGGCACTTAGTAGCTTTATCAGTCCCTGGGTTTCATATCTTACAACTGCTGTTCAAAACCTCAGTTCCCTTACCCCACACTGAGTCTCTTCTTCATAAAAATTGAAAATCATGGAGATAAAATGTTTCAACTTCCTATCCCTCTTTCAAAACTCTCTGAATCTTTATTACATGTGTCCTTTGGATACTCTTTATCCAGAGGATGATGTACTCTGTACTCAACACATATCCTTTCTCTTTGTGTGTGTATGTATGTGTGTGAGTGTGTAAATGTGTGTATGCATGTCTCTCAGGATGCCTCTCTCTCTGATCATGTTTTCCTTTCCTCTCGAATTCTCCTCTCCATTGTTTTTAGTTACTCAATGCTGATACTTCCTATATTATTTCTTCTTGATCACGTCATGTTCTCCTTTTCATCCTTCCCTTTGCTCAGTTGAAAATATTGCTGTTTCCCAGAGTTCCATTCCTCTGGCTGCATTCCATTTTCTTCCTCATTCTCTCACATATTCTATAATATTATTCCTGAGTTAATATTATTTTGAAATTAAAATTATCCTGGATGATATCTTCTTCTCCCATTAACTATCAATGACCCCTTAATGTATATCTCCAGGTCAGAGTTTTATCCTCAGCTTATATCTCAATATGAAAAACTTCTTAGCAGAAATGGTCATCTGGGTAAATTCATAGATATCCAAAACTTAGCATGTCTAAAATTAAAGACATTATTTCTCATTCATCCACACCTTTTCCTCTTGAAATGTTTACTGTTTTATAGAATAAAACAATCCATTACATCCTTTTCCCCTATAAATCCTTTTCCCCTATAAATCTTTCTGAGATTTTTTTACATTCTTATTTCCATTACAGCTACCTTAAATAACACCTGACTATATCATGCCTTTTTCATACTACTTGAAGTGGCTATCATTGAGTTTAGTTATATTTTAAATAATTAATCAAGATGGGCAGGCTTCCTCTTCTGGATATGATTACTGAAAAGATAAAGCAATAACTCGGTGCAGCCTATTTGATTTTTGCTACACCAAAGGGGAGTTCTTTAAAACAGTTGTACCACTACAAATTGAGTGACACTGAAAGAACGTGAAAGGCAGTGAAATAATAATAAGAAACTATTAAAGAAAATTATCTTTTAAAAGAGTTGAAGCTTTCTTAATTTTAACTTTCCCTGATTCTTCTTAAATTTTAAGGATCATATTCCATTTCTTCCTCTTAAAGTCAAAATTCCTTGCTAATATATTCAGTCTAGCTTCTTCAGGTATCAAGCAGATGTTTAGGCTTAGGCGTCATACTGTATCACTTTGGTGAAAAGTACAAAGAAATCATTTTGGCTTTTAGAGAAGATATTAGGTAAGTTTCAGTTATTTCCCCAATGTAAGCTCTTTTGTTTTCTGTTGTATTTCTTCTTTTTTAAAAAATTAGTTTATCATCTTTTTAATTGGAGGATAATTGATTTACAATATTGTGGTGGTTTTTGCAACACATAAACATAAATTGGCATACGTGCGTACCCCCCATCCTGAGCCCCCCTCCCACCTCGCTCTCTATCCTATCCCTCTGGGTTTTCCCAGAGCACCAGCTTTGGGAGACTGCAAGCCAAAAATCTTCCAATCATTTAATGTCTATTAATGTACTAAAGCTAACTGAGCATTTTGAGACTGAGATCAATTCCTGGGCATCTTTATATTTGTTTCAATCTATTGTTTATTGCCTATAGAAATAGTGTTTCTCATTCTTTTTTCCTGAGTTGTTTAGTTAACTTTTATTTATCTATGAAATGATTATTGAGTACTTTTGCTGTACCATTTATTAATCTATAATAGCCTTGTCTAACTCAATTAAACTAAGCCATGCCCTGTGGGGCAACCTAAGATAGGCGGGTCATGGTGGAGAAGTCTGACAGAATGTGGTCCACTGGAGAAGGGAATGGCAAACCACTTCAGTATTCTTGCCTTGAGAACCCCAAAAACAGTATGAAAAGGCAAAATTATATGATGCTAAAAGAGGAACTCCCCAGGTCAGTAAGTGCCCAAGAAGCTACTGGAAATCAGTGGAGAAATAATTCCAGAAAGAATGAAGGGATGGAGCCAAAGAAAAAACAACACCCAGCTGTGGATATGACTGGTGCCAGAAGTAAGGTCCCATGCTATAAAGAGCAATATTGCATAGGAACCTGGAATGTCAGGTCCATTAATCAAGGCAAATTGAAAGTGGTCAAACAGGTGATGGCAAGAGTGAACGCCAACATTCTAGGAATCAGCAAACTAAAATGGGCTGGAATGGGTGAATTTAACTCAGATGACCATTATATCTCCTACNAGCAGCAGCAGCAGCATGAATGGACTAAAATCTGTAAAATCGTGAATCACTACGTTGTACACTTGGAACTCATATAATACTACATAGCAACTATACTTCAATCAACTCCTCACCAAAAAAAAAAAAAAAAACCAAAGCAAAACAAAGAAAATACCTATAAATATATATTATCTGAATCCAGGACCTATGAGTGTAAACATCCACAACGCATGTCTTAAGGACAATCATCCATCAGAGACACGTTCACCATCTAAAATGCTGACTTCTGGGTTTCCCTGCTCTAGCATTAAGCCTCAGGTCACGGTCAAATGTCATTCATTCTGATGCAACCAAAATGATACCAAGTTGGACGAGATAAATGAGCACTGTGGTGGGTTTTTTATCTGCCGTTTCGTTGAGTCTNTGTAAACATCCACAACGCATGTCTTAAGGACAATCATACATCAGAGACACGTTCACCATCTAAAATGCTGACTTCTGGGTTTCCCTGCTCTAGCATTAAGCCTCAGGTCACGGTCAAATGTCATTCATTCTGATGCAACCAAAATGATACCAAGTTGGACGAGATAAATGAGCACTGTGGTGGGTTTTTTATCTGCCGTTTCGTTGAGTCTCCTCTTTCTGTCTGTCCAATTCCTTAGGTTCTAAGCCGCATCTACACTGTGGCATTTTGCTCTCCATAACTGGAAGAGATTTGTTGTGAGTAGCAGTCATAATAATTTAGCTTAGCTTTATGCTATTTTCCTCGTCCGAAAGGCTCAGCGTCCCACAACATTTCCATCAGGTGAAAAACATCTTGACGATAGAAACCTGTCTGTGTTCTAGATCTGGGTTTGGCATGCCTTCTCTGGAATGACCTTGGCAGTGAGTATGTTAGGCCTTGTAGGACGCATGGTCTCTGTTAGAATTAATCAACAGGGCCATCATGGTGTGAAACCAGCCATATGTGATATGTAAAGAAATGACCATGGCTGTGTTCCAATAAAACTTTATTTATAAAAAACAAGGTGCCGGCCACAGTTTGATGACCACTGATCTCGATGTTATTAATTAAGTGCTTATACATTTGCAGGTATATCTATTTTTGCAAATATCCTTGAGCAAGTCTTACTCTAATAAAAAAAGAAAATAATAATAAGTAGTCCAGTGGCTAAAACTCCATGTTCCCAATGCAGAGGAAAGGAGTTCAATCCCTGTGCAAGGAACTAGATCCCACACGCAGCAACTAAGATGTGGCACAGCTAAAAATAGGTATTTTTAATAATTAAAAGAAATAAAAAGAAAACAAGATTGGCCACTGTTGTTGCTGTTCAGTTGCTACGTAGTCGTGTCCAACTCTTAGAGACGATGTAGACGATAAATACAAAAGTCAATATGGACAAAAGGCACATGGACTTTTAATGAAGTCACTAGGGTTAAAAGAAGATATTTTCCACGGATTTCCACGGCTGTCCTTTAAGATTTTAAACTGTAATGGCCCACTCTTTCATTGGCTTCCTTGCATTAAAATGTTGATTTTTTTATTTTAAGTACATACATTTTGCAGGGACATCAGTCAGTCATAAAAATGCGCAGTGGAAACTAAGACATAAAGAGAGTGGCTAGTTGAGAATCCATTGTTATTAAGGGTGAAAACTGGAATTGGACTGCGATCCACTCACAAGAAGTTTCTGAGCCTACCATAAAAATACTATTAGGCTAATTTTCTGTCGCATTCTTTGCAAACCACAAGGTAAGATGCCCTCTGTAATTTCACAGTAAAGGATGATAATTCCATACACAAGTGTGATATTAACAAGTGTCCTTAATATGGACGGCGGGACCCCGGATGCCAGGATGGATATGTAGGGAATTCATCACTCATTCGGTTTCCACTTTGGGTAAAATTAAGCAGATATCTGATCTGTGGCAGCTCTGGTCTGACACCCCCATCGACAGCAATGCAATTACCTGCCGTTTCTGTTTGAGAATTATGTGTTCGGAAAGCTAGTTGGCTGGGCTGTGTTTCATCACTTAGCAAGAGCCAATACTCGATTCAATGAGCTGAAATTAACTGCCTCTCCCCAGCTGGTGAAAAAGCAAGCCTCCCAGATCGTCTCTACAACAGCAAGGCAAATTAATTTATTTGCACACACTCCTGAGAATCTCGCAGCCTCGCTACCCACCCAGGGTTTCCATGAACTGGAACCAGATTCTTTTCTCCTCCCTTGACTAGCTTTTAACTTAAAGGAACAATGAAGCTTGAGGGCAAAAGGGGAAGGGGGGGGCGATTAATCCAAGGAAGAGGTTAAAGCCAGCACTGTCTCAGACATCCTCAGAATTCCCCAGCAATCTGACATCTGGGTGCGGGAGAAGAGACAGGATACATTACTTGGCTTTTCCTGATTTAAGGACTTTTTAAAGGAAATTGTCCGAAGATGTTGTAAATGCTCTAACGTGTTCCTTAAGAACCCAGGTCTTACAATTGATAAAGGAAATGACAGACTGACATTTTCTTTCCCACAACCTGAAAACTGAGGAGGCATAAATTACTGGGTTGGTGTTTAATCAATTTTTTTAAAAATTCAATGGATGTGGGAACATGTAATTATTGAGTCCCTTCCAACATCCCACCAAGGCGCAAAACATAAAGGTGTGTGGCTTATCTGTTGGGGAAGTAGAATGGGGACACTGTTTTGTACACAACCATTAAACTTTTGTTTTTATTTTACATGTTTCAGTCACATCTACAGCAATCTCAGAATGCTGCTGTAGTGGTGCACTGTTTAGAGGTGAGAAAATGAAGGACCCACACGGCCATGTTGACTGAGCCATGATTCAGAGTCTGACTTGCGTGATTCGAGAAGCTTTGTGATTTGCATGGTGTCGTGTGGCTTCGAGGTGGAGGGGTCCACGCGTGTGTGCGGTTGTGCGAATAGGCGAATATTATGCACACAGTGTGCACGCTCGTGCACACACACACACACACACACACACACAGGGAAACGAAACACAACAGCTGGTCAGTTGCACCAGATGAGGTGATATTCCTATCTTAGCTGGCTTTCAGCAACCTGATGAAGAGGAATCAATAGAAACCAATTTACCCAAATCGTGAGAAATAGAATTTGAGGGTTTGGGGGCACTGGTAGAACACACGGGGCAGGAGGTAACTCAAAGAATATGGAAGTTTTTCTTGACCGGTATGGTTGGAGCCAAGATCTGTGTTGAGATACAATCAGGTTTAAGTCTGCAAGGGAACAAGACTCTGAATTGTCAGCATAAAGGAATTGGGCTTCAGGTGAAGACTCTATTGGCAGGAATCACCACAATTACACCCCTGAAAGTCTCCTTAAGATCTTCTAAGGGTAGGTTTCAGCCCACAGAAAATTTTACTTTTGTGCAAAATTATTCCTTAGTGATGGCATTAGCAGAGAAAGAGCCATTCTTTAACAGCTACATTTGAGAACTCACAAATGAAAAAAGTTGCGCTAAAAAGAGGGCTTTATACTAGCTGATGAAAGCCTTAGCTTAGACCTACCCGAAGGAAAAATTGCCGCCTAAATATATGAAGGGACTTCCCTGGTGGTCCAGAGGTTAAGCGGGGGGGCTTCCACTGCAGAGAGGATGGATTTGATCTCTGATTAGGGACAAAGATCCTATGTGCCACGTGTCATGGCTAAAAAGCAAAATAAAAAGAAGAAAAGAAAGAAAGAAGTGGAAACCACTCCAACATGGAAACGAATTGTGGGAATCATAAAGCTTCCAGAAAGGAGGAGAATGTATTTTCCCCATGAGCAAAACAATGGGCTTCTCCCTCAGGAAAAGATTCCATGCTAGTCAGATCATTCCATCCTTCATCAATTTGCTGTAACTGATATAGGATGAAGACCTAGGGCTTAGAGAGCAAAGGCTAACACCGATCTCCTGACTTGAAAAATAGTGTTCTTGAAAATAGGAGGATGCTGAGACCTGCCTTGGCTATTGCATTCCCGAATGAAGGTGACCTTCAATTAGATATGCAAAACCCCCTTGCCCAACTGCCATCAGAAAATCAAGTAACAGAGGAAAAAAACCACAAAACACATCACAGGCACTGGTGCCTGAAGAAAAGACATGATTGAACAAGGACTGCTGAGACCATTGTGTTCAACTGTTTCACCTTTTTACCGGGAGAAATTCATTGAGGAAAGGAAGACTTAAAATTATGACAGGCTGAAGGCTGTGACACTAGAAATGACCTTTAGAAAGAATATATTTTCTCTTTCCCAGTCTCTTTAATAGTTCAGCCAGTGCTATCTATCTTCCAGAGGAAGTTTTAATATGTGATTTAAATGAATGCCTGATAATCTCTGAGTCAAAAACGGGCTGTGAAAATAAAAGCAGGATGATAAGTATTTAGGAAGAAGCTATCACATCACACAAATTGTTATAACTTTTAACTTGTAGGAATTTCTCCATTTTAGCATGCATCTATGGACAATGGGAAGCTCATCTCTTATTTTTTTTTTCCAAAGAAGGAAACGGAGAGCTAAAGGTGTTATGCTGGCAACATTAATTGGATTTACCCTATCTGTCTTACTAATAAACCTACAAAATAGATTATCAGCCCAAAAGACTTAAAGTCTAAACTTTACCTAACAGTTAAGTTTTCTGATGTTGTCTTTTTTCAAAATAATTTGTTTTATTAAACAGTAGTTGATGTACAATACTGTGTTGACTTCTACTATACAGCAAAGGGATTCATTTATATATATATATTACATATGAATATATATATCACTGCAGATGGTGATTGAAGCCCTGAAATTAAAAGATGCTTGCTCCTTGGAAGGAAAGTTCTGACCAACCTAGACAGCATATTGAGAAGCAGAGACATTACTTTGTCAACAAAGGTCCGTCNTTGTTGTTGTTGTTGAGGGTAAAAAATAGACAAAATATATACATGGAAAGCTCAACATTCAGAAAACTAAGATCATAGCATCTGGTCCCATCACTTCACGGCAAATAGATGGGGAAACAAGGGAAACAGTGGCTGACTTTATTTTGGAGGGCTCCAAAATCACTGCAAATGGTGGTTGCAGCCATGAAATTAAAAGACGCTTACTCCTTGGAAGAAAAGTTATGACCAACCTAGATAGCATATTCAAAAGCAGAGATATTACTTTGCCAACAAAGGTTCATCTAGTCAAGGCTATGGTTTTTCCAGTGGTCATATATGGATGTGAGAGTTGGACTGTGAAGAAGGCTGAGCACCAAAGAACTGATGCTTTTGAACTGTGGTGTTGGAGAAGACTCTTGAGAGTCCCTTGGACTGCAAGGAGATCCAAACAGTCCATCCTAAAGGAGATCAGTCCTGGGTGTTCATTGGAAGGACTGATGCTAAAGCTGAAACTCCAGTACTTTGGCCACCTCATGCGAAGAGTTGACTCATTGGAAAAGACCCTGATGCTGGGAAAGATTGAGGGCAGGAGGAGAAGGGGATGACAGAGGATGAGATGGCTGGATGGCATCACCGACTCAATGGACATGAGTTTGTGTAAACTCCGGGAGTTGGTGATGGACAGGGAGGCCTGGCATGCTGTGACTCATGGGGTCGCAAAGAGTCAGACAGGACTGAGCGACTGAACTGACTGGTACTTTGCAGAAGTAGTTGATGTGATTTTTAAAGGTCTAAATGGCTGTATTTTAAGAATAGGAAGCATGGTGATGTCACTGTATAGAAATAAAGAAAATAGAGGGAAAGGAGGAGGATGTAATGCAGAATAAAAACTTCTGTAGGAACGCCCTTGGTTGCACTGATAAGACTCCTTAAATCGTGATGAATTTAAAGTGCAAATTGATCACTGCTCCTGTCAGTCTGTTCTCTAGGAAGGCAATCCTTTAGGAGACTAAAGATCTATCTAGACCATATGCTTAGTTAAAAAACTAAGTTACTTCTTTTAAGAAGTCAATTATAATAAGTTTGAATTAATTCAATATAGTATTTAAGATTTTTCAAGTCCTATGAAATCTGAAGTTTGATATATACCTATCATAATATTATACTTTCAAATTGTCTGCTGCTGCTGCTGCTAAGTCACTTCAGCCATGTCCAATTCTGTGCGACCCCATAGACAGCAGCCCACCAGGCTTCTCTGTCCCTGGGATATTCCAGGCAAAAATACTGGAGTGGGTTGCCATTTCCTTCTCCAATGCATGCACGCATGCTAAGTCACATCAGTCACGTCCGACTCCTTGTGACCCCATAGATGGCAACTCACCAGGCTCCTCTGTCCACAGGATTCTCTACGCAAGAATACTGGAGTGGGTTGCCATTTCCTTCTACATTCAGATTGTTTAACTATCCTTTAAAAATTCATCTAGAACATCATACTTTAAAAAGCCAAAACAAGCATTCAGTCAGGTTAAGACTGATTTTAACAGGCTGGAAAGACTTAATCTTAACTCTTTATTAGAAAGATGCATAAAACAATTATCAACACAGTATCACTATTTATGCCTTCCATATGTCCACTGTAATTCCAGTTTCTTTCTTTTTAATCTAACAGATCTAGGTACAACTGTGCATATACAGAGAATCTACTGTCTTTCAGTTTCTGAACCAAATTTACGCTTTAACTGGGAATTTATAGAAGACAGTTTTAACAGAACATGTGATACTTTTTCCTTATGTGTCTATTTTGATGTGCTTAATCATAAGCCTGCCCAACATTAGTAAATTTGGTACCATTGTCTTCGATAATTTCTTCACATTATGTTTTATTTTGCAAGAAAAGCAAATACCACTCAGTTTTCATTCATTTGAAAAAAAAAAAAGTAAACAAAATAGAGGGTTTTTTTTTTCAAAGTAGACTTTTGAATTTTATTTCCTTGGTGTTATATATTGAATAATGTCTAAAATGCAGCAAGTATAATTTATATAAGTACTTACTTTTAGCTGCAGTGGAGTCTATAAAAGTAAATTGGCAGTTATAAATTGCCCAAATTAAGCTGAAACTTCATATGTTGAGCCTCTATCGTCTTTAAAATAATAGTTTCTTTTTGTTGACTGATTCAAATAAACATTTCAAAAGAAAGAAATTAAAGGAGGAAGAAGAAAGGAAGGAAAAGAGAAGGAGAGAGGAAGGAAAGAAGAGAGAGAGAGAGAAGTTGGGGGAGGGGAGAGAAAAAAGTAAAAACAAGAGGCTCACAAAGAAATAACTGAAATATTAATTAAGAAATTAATATTAAATTGGCTGATAATGATGTAAAAGTTGGCTAAAGCTTAACATTCAGAAAACTAAGATCATGGAGTCTGGTCCCATCACTTCATGGCAAATAGATGGAGAAACAGTGGAAATAGTGGCAAATTTTATTTTGGGGGGCTCCAGAATCACTGCAGATGGGTATTGCAGCCATGAAATTTAAAAATGCTTATTCTTTGGAAGAAAAGTTATGATCAACCTAGACAGCATATTAAAAAGCAGAGACATGACTTTGCCAACCAAGCTCCATCTAGTTAAGGCTATGGTTTTTCCAGGAGTCATGCATGGATGTAAGAGTTGGACTTTCAGAAAGCTGAAGAATTGATGAATTTGAACTGTGGTGTTGAAGAAGACTTTTGAGAGTCCCGTGGCCATCAAGGAGATCCAACCAGTCCATCCTAAAGGAGATCAGTCCTGAGTGTTCATTGGAAGGACTGATGTTGAAGCTGAAACTCCAATACTTTGGCCACTTGATGAGAAGAGCTGACTCATTGGAAAAGACCCTGATGCTGGGAAAGATTGAAGGCGGGAGGAGAAGGGGCTGACAGAGGATGAGATGGTTAGATGGCATCACCGACTCAATAGACATGAGTTTGAGTAAACTGCAGGAATTGGTGATGGACAGGGAGGCCTGGATGGTGCAGTCCATGGGGTCGCAAAGAGTCAGACAGGACTGAGCGACTGAAGTGAACTGAACTGAACTGAACTCAATTGAATGATGTAAAAGTCTTTGATCATCATTCATTCACCGTACTCCTTCCTGCTGGATGTTAACCACAGAGGTTCATATTTTCCCCTCAGAGAAGCCAAAGCAGACCCTAACTGCAGGCCAATGCTCTGGCCTCAAGGACTTAGTTTCAGCTTCATTTCACCAAATAAGGAGTATAATAATAATCAGTGGCAGAAAACGTACTCACTAGCTAATTATGCAACCTCAGTTCAGTTCAGTTCAGTTGCTCAGTCATGTCCGACTCTTTGTGATCCCATGGACTGCAGCAGGCCAGGACTCACTTCAGTTCAGTTCGTCGCTCAGTCCTGTCCAATTCTTGCAACCCCATGAACTGCAGCACGCCAGACCTCCCTGTCCATCATCAACTGCCGGAGTCCACCCAAACCCATGTCCATTGAGTCAGTGAGCATTTTGGACACCTACTGACCTGCGGAGTTCATCCTTCAGTGTCCTATCTTTTTGCCTTTTCATACTGTTCATAAGGTTCTCAAGGCAAGAATACTGAAGTGCTCCTTCACCAATTAATTCCCGGAGTTTACAAACTGATGTCCATTGAGTCAGTAATGCCTTCCAACTTTCTCATCCTCTGTCATCCCCTTCTCCTCCCACCTTCAATCTTTCCCAGCATCAGGGTCTTTTCAAATGAGTTAGCTCTTCGCATCAGGTGGCCAAAGTATTGGAGTTTCAGTTTCATCAGTCCTTCCAATGAATACTTAGGACTGATTTCCTTTAGGATGGTCTGGTTGGATCTCCTTGCAGTCCAAGGGACTCTCAAAAGTCTTCTCCAACACCACAGTTGAAAATCATCAATTCTTCAGTGCTTAGCTTTCTAAAAGTCCAACTCTCACATCCATACATGACTCCTGGCAAAACCATAGCCTTAACTAGATGGACCTTTGTTGGCAAAGTGATGTCTCTGCTTTTTAATATGCTGTCTAAGTTGGTCATAAGGCACATTTTTAGCACTTTGTAGATAGACAAGTTGATTTAATTCTGTAAATAATTTTAAAAACCAAAAAATAAATGTATTTTAAAATAAATTGTTAAACTTAATTCAGTCTTTTGAACCTAAAAACGACCTGTAACACTTTCCCTTGCATCTTCCTTCTCTTTCAAAGCAATTTCAAAGTCCCACTTCACTGCTAAATGTTTCTGATCCACCTTTTGTAAGAGAGTCCTAATGACTAGCAATTGCTTCTGAGGTTACTAATAGATCACTCTCAGAAGAAGAGGCTCTTCCAATCTAAAACTCAATTAATGGACACATAACAGTGATGGCAGGTATGGGGAAAGCAAATGTAAGGAAAGGATCACAGCTGCCTGGATTTGTCTATTATTCAAGTTGCACAATCAAATACATCAATATATAATGTTGGAGATTTTAAAATCATGTTTTTATATTTTATTTAATTCTGGCAACATTTTTAATTATTAAATATCATGTATTCACTCAAAAATATAATATTGAACCCATACTATGGCAGAAACAATGATATGCACTAGAGTAATGAAAACTCTGAATAAGACAAACGCAGGCACTATTGAGATCTATTTTGATGGGGCTTTTTCTGTAAACCTGCATCACTGGAAATGCCTTGAGGAGTAACTATGTAGTTTCCTTTACTTAGGGAAATACCTGCTAGACCATAACATTTTGAAGTATATCCATATTCTATTGGAGGTCAAAGGAGCCCAACTTAAAGAATTGTGGACTGACTGACATGACAACTGTGGGTTCAGCAAAATTTTTTTTAAAAGACTATGATCAAGATTATGACTCAGACATTGGAGTAACTAAATAACTATGCAAGGACTCAGAACATGGGAAATTCCTGAAAAATTTATTGACAGATAATTTTGCATATATTACATTACACATAATAAAAGAAAGCCCTTTACATTTTTTGTAGATAAAAAACACAAATATAGGCCCTGATCTAAAATCATAGCTACCCTATGAGTTTAAAATTCAAGTATAAATAATTTGGGAAAAAAATGACGTGGTATTTATCGCAGTTAATAAAACTATCATCATCATCATATTTAAATCATTTACATTGCTAAAAATTAATAACAAACTCTAATTCATGAAGAATATAGACATCAGCATTTAAACTTGTAATATTAAGAATCTGTTTGTATTTTCTATTTTGATTTCAAAAATATACTCAATAATCAATCATTCTTGATTTTAGCTTGCTATCCTTGATCTTGCCACTATGTGGCAACCTTACATAAGGTTTCAAATTTCACAACATGGACTCTGGAACTTGAAGTTCTATGAAACTAAACAAATATATTTCCTTATATCTAAGTTGTATGATTTAATTTTTTTCTTTATACTTCTTCCAATTATATTCATATAATTATCAGGGGAAAAGTAATTATATTTTGAAGATGTGCATTTCCTTTAAGAATTTATAGTGACCTATACAATTTAAATACATAAGTAACATTTCTATTACATTTATAATCTTGCTTTATGTAAAACTCTTTTGAATTAATTTTAAAATGGAGCTATTAATTTTAAAGCTGTAAGGAAACAATAATGATTATAGAAAAAGACTTAAAGTATAACTATATAATTTACCTGTCATATTATTTATCCTGTCACCATTCAAATAAATATTCACTGAGTATTGTATGGCTATATAATCAGGGTCAGTAAATGTTTCATTTGAACTTGAATTTATGCATTGATGTTAAGTATTCTTATATTTATACATATATATGAATTACAAATGTCATAACTTTGGAACTTTGATACAATAAGCTTATAATTAGTTTATCTGGCATTCTTTTATTCTGTTAAAATTGTATGGCAAATACATAAATTTTCCAAGTCCAAATATAAAGTGATTTTGATTTTGATTTTCCAATCCAGTAGCTACTTCTCCTTTAGAGTAAATAAATCAGCAGCATCATTTTACTTACTAATTGAATTTTTAACCCCTTTTGCTCTAGAAAAGACCTGAGACACTGTACCAAAAAATATGTATTTATAACATATCATTTTTTGCCTCTCCCATGGTGATACCTGATATACAGATTTTTTTTTTTCAAGAACTTTTGACATCTATCTACTCTGAGTCATTTTCTGTCAACTATTCATCAATTTCCCTCTCAGAGTCACTATCTAAGTTTAAGTTTCTTTAACTTTCTAATTCTGGTATTGCCACTGAAATAACTTAGCTCTTTTTCTAATTAAAAATAAAAGTTAAGATTATAATTCAGGTATAAGATTTTACATACCTGTTTTGAATTCATAAATATCATATAAATTGTTCAGAGACTTTGCCACAACTGGAACTCTAGGCTCTATTTTTTTCAGTTCTTAATCTGTGACTCTGAGTCAGTGATTAAGTCTCTCTAAGTTTCATATTTCCCCCTTGGTAAAATTTTATTAGTAATTCACCTACTTCATTAGTTACTTCATTGGGTTTGCAACATGGATTACTTCATAGTATTTTTGTGAGAATTCAATGAGAGAATGCCTATAAAGTGCTTGGCACAAGATCTGGCAAATTTTAAGTGGTTTATTACTAATAGTTTTAGAGTAGAGCAATCATTCTTCATTGAAAATTCCAGAAGATTTTGCCAGATAGTTTTGTCTGGTTACAGATCCCATTTTTCATGATTTATATTTTGCACTGTTTGCTTTATTGAATATCAAGTCTGAGACAAAAGATTCTAGGTATTTCCTTGCTGAGAACAATGGAGAAGTGATAAATAGTCAATATTTTATTGAGTTTGGCAAGCATTGGGCCTAATGCTTTTCTTGTATTTCTCAGTTGATCCTCATATTTTCTATGGAGCATATATTATTGTGATTGTCTCAATTTCCGAGATGAGGAAACAGCATTTTAAAGGTTAAGTAGCTTATCCAAAGTCATATAACTTGCTGGTGGTAGAGGATGTGAAACCAGGATGATTTGATTGCAAACCCTGTGGTCCTCCCCACTTCAATTTCCAGTCCATTGGCTGGTACTCATGTCTATATCTATTTAAATAATCTCCCTCCCATTATTTGCAACACTATGAGACAGCAGTTGAACAGCAGTTCTACTCCTAACTTATTCCATATCTTGTTTAATGAACTTAGTAAAAGTTTCATTCACCTCTGGTTGTGCTGGGTCTTGGATGTGTGCAGGCTGCCCCTAGTTCAGGTGGTGGGGTGGTGGGGCTACTCTTCACTGGGATGCCTGCACTTCTCATTGCAGTGGCTTCTCTAGGTGTGAAGCACAGGATTTAGGTGCAGGGACTTCAGTAGCTGTGGCTCGGGGGCTCTAGAGCGTGTGCTCAGCAACTGTTTATTTGCCCCATGGCATAATGGCATCTTCCCAGACCAGATCAAACACATGTCCCCTGCACTGACAGGCAGATTCTTATCCACTGTAGTAACAGAGAAGTCTTAATGAAATTTTTCTGTTCACTCAAAATTTCCAAATTACTTTATTCTCCCTACACTTTCAGCAAACTTTCTGTACATAGTAAGTCAAGTCTACAGAATTTCAGGCAGTTCTTAATGATCTCCTCTAGCAAGATTGGTTATATGTGTGTTTGCAAGTATGCGGCAACTCATTTGTTCTGACTGCATAGACAACATTCAAAAAAAAAAAAAAAAAAGATATTTTTTACCCTAAGGCTAAAAGGAAATATTAATTCTACTGCAAAATGTGTTTAACTTTGAAACACATATATCTCATACTAGAAAGTATTATGAATTTGAACAGATATTTTGCTTCTGTGTGTGTGAGAAGAGTAACAATAATAAAAAGGAAGTCATTATTTCTCTTTTAATTTCATTGGCTCTCTTTCATTGTCAAGCAAGAAGGTAATCACTGTCCAGAGTAATGAGGCAACAAATATCTGTGGAAAAAGAGCATTAGGCCACAATCCAGGCTAATAAATCAAATTAGACCTGAAGAAACAGCAGAAAGACCAAGCAGGCACAGTGAGATGATGTGAGCTCAAAAATGATGTTTCTAAACCAGGAACAACTTTTCTCCCCAGGGTAATTTAGTCATATTTGGGGACATTTTTGGTTGTCTCAGCTGAGGGGAGGTGGTGTATTATTGGCACCTGTCTAGCACGGGTGCTGCTAAACATCCCATAATGATGAGGACAATCCACAACAGAAAATTATCTCCACCAGACTGTCGATCGGGTCAAAGTTGAGAAATGCTGTTCTCAAGGAAGATTAAAAAAAAAAAAAAGGACAATAAAAGGACTGCAAAGTCTTAAGCATGGTATGTTGGAAACAAGGAGAAGTTATATTATTTCGAACCGATAACAGTGCTGAAGACAAAGGAATGATGAGATATATAAAGATACATGGATCATTTTTCAAAATAGATTGAATGTATTTTGTGAATTTAAGACTCTGAAATTCTGATGAATGGTGGCAGAAAGAGATATGTAAAAATTTCTCTGACATAGTTCTGTGACCTACAAACAATGTAAAGTGTCAGTTACCTCTCCCCAAATTGTTTTTCTACTAACGTTAATTAATTGGAAAAGAGAATTCTATCATACCTCATCCAGTATGAATTTTCTCAAACTCCCTTTCATTACGCTAAAAAGCCTACTTGTACCATGTCTTACATTTTGCCATTTTCCCCCAGTAAACATGGAGGGAGGGAGGTTCCTATGCTCACTAGATGTATCTATACTTAGGTTGGCTTTTTCTGTATCATCACACTTTCAGGGTAGACATCATGCCAACTAAAGTTATTCTCTAACAGAGAGTTCCACAGTCTAGTCTTTAGGAAGCATTTGTTGAAGATCATGCTCAGTTCAGTTCATTTGCTCAGTCATGCCCAACTCTTTGCAACCCTTTGGAATGCAGCACGCCTGGATTCCCTGTCTATCACCAACTCCCAGAACTTAATCTCATGTCCATTGAGTTGATGATGCCATCCAACCATCTCATCCTCTGTTGTCCCCTTCTCCTCCTGCCTTCAATCTTTCCCAGTATCAGGGACTTTTCTAATGAATCATTTCTTCACATCAGGTAGCCAAAGTTTTGGAGCTTCAGCTTAAGCATCAGTCCTTCCAGTGAATATTGAGGACTGATTTCCTTTAGGATTGACAGGTTTGATCTCCTTGCAGTACAAAGGATTCTCAAGAGTCTTCTCTAACACCACAGTTCAAAAGCATCAATTCTTCGGCACTCAGCTTTCTCATATCCATACATAACTACTGGAAAAACCATAGCTTTGACTAGATGGACCTTTGTTGGCAAAGTAATAAATAGAATTAAGCATATATGGCTGGAAGTCTTTATTCTTCAGAGATCCATTGGCTTGGAAAAATTTCCAAAAATTCATTCAAAAGTAAAGTCTCATTTGTTTTATATAAAACTCCTTGCATACTTAACAATCACTGGAGTAATTATTCTGGTTCTTTATGCTTGCAAAATATAGTATGAAAATAGAAATACATATATAAAATAAAAGGGAAAGTGAGCATAAACTTTTGGTGTCTTAGGAATTTTATTTTATAATTTCATGTTGCTGATTTTGAAGTTTTATTTATTATATCACACTAGAAATATACTATTTTGTCATTAGCTATCATATTCCTGCAAAATAGAACTTTTTTTAAAAACTAGTTTTTAAAAACAGAACATTATCTAAAGATCTAGAATTTTGTTGTGGTTTTGCCCTTGACAAATTATATGACCTTCAGCAAAGCAGTCACTCTGAGCCTCAGGCTTCTCATCTGTCATATGAGGAAGTTGGGCCACAGCAGAAATTTTGAAAAACAGCAACAGAAGGCTTTTAGCAGCAGAATTATTTTCCCAAAGAAAAGTTAAATTTAAATTAGAACTCAAATAAATATCCAAAGTGAAGTTGAAATTACTCTGACTGAAGAAATTGTATGCACAATTTCTGAGAATCTGTTTGTGAGGATTTCACAGTTGTAGGAGCCCAAAGACCTAACTATAGGGTCTCTCACATCTTCTATCCCAAAACACATCTTGTTCTGATCCCTTCTTTCTACCAAGCAATCCATGAAGGTTTTGGAACTCTAAGGCTAATGGAAATCAATTCAAAAACCATACAAATTAAGCAATGTTCCAGATTTTCTTT
Organism: Neotragus moschatus; assembly: GCA_006410615.1. Lineage (NCBI taxonomy): Eukaryota > Metazoa > Chordata > Mammalia > Artiodactyla > Bovidae > Neotragus > Neotragus moschatus. Next base: position 370,507 of record SJYA01000754.1, on the reverse strand, counting down.
GAACTCTAAAATATGGGTGCTAAACCTAAGGCTTTCATGGGTTTGGCCATCATTTAAAATTTATGCCTAGTAGACATTTCCTTCCTTGTGACTTTTAATTTAAAATGATCCAATTGACCACAATTGAACACTTCAGCCATCAGAATAGCCAAATTTAGGGATAGTCAATGTTCCACTGATCCTATAAGATCTGAGCAACATCTTAGTAGTTGTCCTACATGAGTTCCCTAATATATTTACGTGTGTCTATTTGTTATGACAATACTCATTTTCATAAATTTTTTGTAAACCCTATCTTTTCACATTTTTCTTAACATTCAAGCAAATTTAGAGCTGATACATTACTTAAAATAACACTAACTTGAATATGTTAATTATACCATGTGTGAAAATGATTTTGTGATTAAGACAATGGCCTCACTCTTTTGGAGATTCAATTTAATGTTTTAAGAAATGAATCATAGTATCAGTAATTTATTTTTAAGGGTTCAACACTAGGTAGGTGCATAACTTGATACATAGATAAAAGCAAATATGGCAAGAAATGTGTAATTGTTGAATCTAGTTGGTTAGTATATGGGTGGCTATTGTACTATTCTATTTTCCTATGCTGAGTGTTTAGGTTAAAATTTAAATAAAAAAGAAAATAATAACATGTTGTATTTTTTCTGTTGTGAGAAAATATCCACTTTTACCTACTAAACTGTGAACCTAAATTCAAATGTTTGATCCATGAAGTACTGCTTTGGCAGCAACTTAACTTGGTGAAAATAGGTTAACTGTTGAGCCTTCTTTGTTGTTATTGTCTGGTCATTAAGTTGTGTCTGACTCTTTTGTGACTGCACAGACTGTAGCCCACCAGGGCTACATTCTCTGTACATGGGATTTCTCAGACAAAAATACCAGAGTAGGTTGCCATTTCCTTCTCCAGGGGATCTTCCCAACCCAGAGAATGAACCTGGGTCTTCTGCTCGGCAGGTGGATTCTTTACCACTGAGCCACCTGGGAAGCCTTCTACCAGTAGCTTAAATTAAAATCTCAAATTCTTTATCCATGAAATAGAAAGATTAACTATATTGCCCTTAACATTATACAAAAAACAAGAAAATATATTTAAAGTAGCTAGCACATTGCCAAGCATCTAGCCTAGTGTGTGTATGTGCTCAGTTATGTCTGACTCTTTGTGACCCTATAGACTGTAGACCACCGAGCTCCTCTGTCCATGGGAGTCTCCAGGCAAGGATAATGGAGTGGGTTGTCATTTCCTTCTCCAGGGGAACTACCTGGCCTGCGGAATGAACCCGAGTTTCCTGCATCTTCCACATTGGCAGGCAGATTCTTTACCTCTAAGCCAAGCATCTAAAGAGCCTTTAATAAATAAGTTAGATCAAATATTAATAGTTCACAGTAGCAATAGCAATGGCAGTAGCAATAGTGAAAGTTGTACTNTTGTGACCCTATAGACTGTAGACCACCGAGCTCCTCTGTCCATGGGAGTCTCCAGGCAAGGATAATGGAGTGGGTTGTCATTTCCTCCTCCAGGGGAACTTCCTGGCCTGCGGAATGAACCCGAGTTTCCTGCATCTTCCACATTGGCAGGCAGATTCTTTACCTCTAAGCCAAGCATCTAAAGAGCCTTTAATAAATAAGTTAGATCAAATATTAATAGTTCACAGTAGCAATAGCAATGGCAGTAGCAATAGTGGAAGTTGTACTGGTGTTCTTAATAGTGGTATCAGTAGCAGCAGAAGTGGTATCCTAGCAACAGCAACAGTGGTAGCAGTGGTAGTGGTTGTAGTAGCAGTAGTGTTGTGTCCTCATCTTTTAAATAAAGTTAAGAATAGTACCTCTCTCCCAGGGTGGTGGTTGTAAATGAATTTTCACATGCAAAGTATTTGTATTTGCCTCTGGTTCCTATAAAACCCTTACTAAATATTTGTTGTTGTGTTGATGATGGTGATGTTAAAGTTTGCAGTTGCATCTGAGGAATTTGCTACAGTTATCCCTTCTTTAACCTAGCAAGCCAAAAGTAAAAAAGAAAAATATTTTTCATAGGTATAGCATGTTTCATACATATTTATTAATTTTCTTTATAGATTTCTAAAATATTCTCTTAAAGGCTCTGCTTTTGTCCACCCTTCTGTATTTGTCTCTTCATTCTGAACTTCAACGTAACAAAAGAAGTGTTTCTATAGAGACATTGTGCATTCTAAGCTTTATTCAGACCTTGTATATACATACCATTTAGCATATTTCTTTGTTCATTATGATTAACTGAATTTGTTAATACAACTTAGTAATTCAGATTCATTTACACTGCAGGAATAATTTTTCAGAGTTAGTTCATGGGAGAGGGGGAAGAAAGGAATGGACATTTATATTTTGGAAGTCTTTTGACTTAAACTTGGGAAATTTCTCAGTGGTAAACCACATATACACTTTGGAACATCCCTGAAATGTGCTATCACAATTTCCAGTATGTGATTCAACCCTCCTCATATGAAGGGAAGCATTTTGTAATTTAGCCAAGCAGCGGTTTGTAGTGAAAATATAGAGAGCATTCGTATCTAATTTGCGGCTAGAATGTGCTGAGATCCATAATCTTTACTTGCTTTGTAAGCGTTCTGTCAACCACTACGAACCTCAACTTCTCCTGAGGTATGGAAAGTGCTAGCATCATTTATAAAAGCTTCAGCAAAGCTTTTGTCCATACACAACTCTATTGGAAGTGATATAGTATATTTTTTCTTTGCGTTCCTTTTGAGGTGTTTCAATACCACACCTTCACCAAAAATAGACCAAATGAGAATAAATGTTAAAATACCTTATTATTGTTTTATATGAGTAGACCTATCATTAGCTACGTAAGTCCTAATGTTTAAAATAGGGCTGACATTTAAAATGAGTTTAGCATTAAACTTTTAGAATAGTTTAGTTAAAAGTTTTTAAGACGTTAATTCTGAAGATTCAGTAAGTATAACTTTAATATGATATTTTAAGACATAAAATAGTTTGTGTTTTTCATTGCATGTGAAAAGTATAAAAAAATACTTACACATTATTCCTCTCAGAATTAAGTAAGTGAATATAAAGAAACAATATGCTTCAAACTGAGATTTGAGGAGGAAATTATAGCAATTTCATTAAAAGAAGATTATTAGGTATATAGCATTCAAATATTTTATGAAGGGTAGTTATGGTTCCACAATTTTTAAAAATTATTTTTGCCCTCATTTTTTAATTATAAGGCTGAATTTTAAAAAAATTAATTTTTGAAGTGTTTTATTTTTGTTAATTCCAATCTAATCACATAGCTCATTGAAATAGCCAGAGTTTAACAACAGGATTTTCTTTCATTAGATACATGAAGCAACCAAAGGAGTGAGTTCACATAATAAAAGCATATAATAGAGCTAAGTGCTTTTCACTTCATGAAAACATTATTCTTTCTCAAATATAGCTATTATCTTGTGTCATAATAGTGTTAAACTGTTTTATTTAGTATCTTTTCATTACTGAAATATTTAGTGTCAAAATTCAGTCTATTAAGGATGTAAAAGTACATCAGTCTGTTTTATAAATATATAGTGACGGATTATTTTATTTTACTATAGTTACTTTACATTATTTTTTCTCACTAGAATTTTCTTGAAAAATATGTGCCAGTTAGCCTGTATGATGGCTCAAGAAAAGCTCTTCTATTATTACCTTCCCCGTACACACAATTTTACTCTGTATTTATTTCAAATATTTTAAAAAAGAGTTATAAATAATAAAATAATATTTATTTACTTCCTCTCTTACATGAATTCTACTTAGTAGGAATATGAGAAGTTGATTATGAGGAATTGGCCAACTACAAAGTTAGGCAAGTTCCCAAAACAATCTTCAGTTCTGAAACCAACTACAAGTTCCAAGAGTTGCCAAAACCACCCTCAGCTTTGATTTTCTAGAATTCCATGAAAGCTATTATGCTTATGATTATAATTTAATACCTGAATGCTGCTGCTACTGTTTAGTTACTAAGTTGTGTCTGACACTCTGCTACCCCGTGGAATAACATGCAGATTAAAATCAGCCAAGGGAAGAAGTGCATGGGGTAGAGTCCAGAAGATGTACCAAAGACAGAGCTTCCACTGTTCTCTCCCCCATGGAATCAAGATGCGCTACTGTTATCACTTTGGTGTGTGGCAGTATGCACAGAGTATTGCCAACCAGGGAGTCTTTCTTGAGCTTTGATGTCCAGAGATTTAACTGGGGCTTAATCATATCAGCATTGATTGATTTCCCAAATATAATAGTTAATCTCAATCTCTAGGTTGATGGTTACTACATGACTCAGAGCTGCTACTTGGAGAAAGAAATGGCAACCCATTCCAGTGCTCTTGCCTGGAAAAATCCCATGGACAGAAGAGGCTGGTAGGCTGCAGTCCATGGGGTTGCTAAGAGTTGGACACCACTGAGCGTATTCACTTTCACTTTTCACTTTCATGCATTGGAGAAGGAAATGGCAACCCACTCCAGTGATCTTGCCTGGAGACTCCCAGGAACAGGGGAGCCTGGTGGGCTGCCATCTATAGGGTTGCACAGAGTCGGACATGACTGAAGCGACTTAGCAGCAGCAGCAGCAGCAAAGCCGCTACTAGAAGTCACAATATTCATCTTTTGGGCATGGCCAGCCCCTACTCTAAAACTACACAGTTGCAGCTAATGGCCACCCTAAATCACATGATTAGAATTGTTTAGTATGACCCAAGATAACCAGGCAAAGAAAGCTACTAAAGATTACCTTCCAGAAACTGAGGGAAAGGCAAACTTCTCTTTGTAAATTTGTGATTTACATTACAAATTTGGAATCTGTAAAGGCTTAATTTTTTTTTTTTTGGTAGGCTTAATTCTTTACAACAGATATTGTCGTTGTTGTCTAATTGTTGTCTGACTCTTTAGAAACCATGTACTACAGCCTGCAAGGCTCTTCTGTCCACCAGATTTTCCAGGCAAGAATAATGGAATGGGTTGCCATTTCCTTCTCCAAGGGATCTTCCAAACTCAGAAACTGAACCCATGTCTACTGCAATATAGGCAAATTCTTTACCACTGTGCCACCAGGGAAGCCCCTACCACAGATACGGGTGGTTGTAGAACTTAGAGGTGTCCATTTTCTTTTATGTCAACTGCATTCTTTCCTCTGTAAATTTACATATTATTCCTAAAATGTTTATATTTACTCATGAAATTAGTTTACAAATAATTTGAAATATAATATTAATTGACAATTGATCTCATGAATATGGACAGCAACAGTTGTTCTTAATTCAGCTATTTTATTTTATAATATGATCATTATCTTACCTGAAAATACACAAGAAATTACTAAAATAATTTATTAAAAACATTGTAGATAATAACTCTTTTAATTCATTTATGCAGTATTTATTGGCTGAATTCCTCTTGTATGTCAGATATCACAATATGTAATTTCTATATAATAATAAATAAGTCCTAAATTCTTTCTCAGAGAATTACAATCTAGTAGAAGAAATTAAAAGCTAAACAATTAGAGTCAGTTCAGTTTAGTTCAGTCGCTCAGTCGTGTCCAACTCTTTGTGACCCCATGAATCGCAGCACGCCAGGTCTCCCTGTCCATCACCAACTCCCGGAGTTCACTCAGACTCATGTCCATCGAGTCAGTGATGCCATCCAGCCATCTCGTCCTCTGCCATCCCCTTCTCCTCCTGCCCCCAATCCCTCCCAGCATCAGAGTCTTTTCCAATGAGCCAACTCTTTGCATGAGGTGGCCAAAGTACTGGAGTTTCAGCTTCAGCATCATTCCTTCCAAAGAAATCCCAGGGCTGATCTCCTTCAGAATGGACTGGTTGGATCTCCTTGCAATTATAGTAGAAAGGAATAGTTACAATGAAAATATATGAGGGACAACTCCCTAACTGGGACTTTGGATTCCAGAGGAGAAAGGAGCAGCTAACAACTTGAAGCTAACCAAGTGACAGAAGTGGGAAATGAGAGAATTCAGGCAATGGAAATGATATGTAAACAAAGATCTGCAGAAAAGAGAACACATACTAAAGTGTAAGTTACTGGGATGCAGGAAGTGGGAAAGGAAGTAGCAAGAAAGTGTACTTCATCCTAACACCAAAATAAGTCTCATCATGTGCTTACAAAATGCTGCAATTGTGATAGACTATATGAATTTGTTATCCTTACTCTGCTTGTAGCTAAAAGGTAAGTACATATTACCTCAAGATCTGATTTCAGAAGTCTTAATAAGCATGTCGACTTGTCCGTTCAGATGATGTACTTTTGGTCTTATGTTCCTGGCACTGCTGTGCTGGTCCCAGAGATACAGCACATACCGCTGTATGTGAGTAACACAGGGGTACAAAGCTGAATAAAATAGGAAGGTTTTTCCTTCAGGGAAACCAACTTTAATCATATAATTGTATAAATATTTTACTGAAATGAGATATATAATTTTACATTAAGTAAATTGTGCTATGGCAAAACATAACAACAGAAAGTAGAAAGACTGCCTTAGGGAAATGACTTGAACTGATTCTGGTGGGGGAGGGTAAATGTTATTTTGGTGAAGGTGGGGAGAAGGTAGGATATAAGGGGACCAAATCCAGGAGAAGAAACACTTTGGAGAACAAGAGATAAGAGAGAACAAGATACATTAAGCCCTAAAAAGGGAATGTTCTGGACAGCAGAGTGTAAGTGAAATAGTGGCACTTGGTGAGCTGGAATATTGGACAGAATTAAGAGAATGGATCCAGGTTGACCATCATACCACTTACAGCTTTTGTTCCAAGAAGGGAAATATTTTTAAAGGTTTTTGTTTGTTTTTATAGAAAGGGATGATTTGATCATATTTGCAGTTTTAAAAGGTCACTGTGGGTGCCAAGTGGGGAAGAGAATAAATGGGACTGGGGTGGAGGTCATGACCAAATAGGATATAGTAGTTCAGTGACAGATATTGGTAGCTTGGACAAAGGCAGAGGAATGGTGATGAAGAGAAAGGGATAAATTCAATAATTCATATGATGGAATTGAAACTGAAGAAGAGAAAGGGGTTGGGAGTTTTCTCAAAATTTCTGGAAAATGTGCTATCACAGATGACAAGAAAAGTTGAGTTTTGGGGGACAGAAGGTCAAATGCTATCAGAAATCATGCAAAATGAGTTTAAGAAGCAGGAACCAGCTTGAAATGGATTGAGGAGTAAGAGGTAAATAAATGGCAAAAGCTAAAAACAGAAAGTCGGGTTTTGATAATTAGGTATGGTCAGGATGCAAGCAATCATACAAGAATTAAGCAGCTTAACATAAGGAAAGAAGAATAGCTGATTGTTTCTAGGGGAAGCAAGAAAGAGCAGTTAGAGGTAAAATATGGGACTGGGAACAAACACCAATAAGATGGCAGGGAACTGGGAGAAGTAAAGGTCACTGAGAAATCTTTAATAAAACTATGACCTATAGGACTTTCAAGAATAGAAATATGTATTGGATGATAATTGCTCTACTTTGTGGGATACAACCAATTCCTTGAACTTCAACTCTCCTGTAAACCTGCTTTACTAGGGGAAACATTGTGTTAGTAGGTTTCAAGGCAAAATAGAGAAAGGGCTGGTCCAAGGCTCCTTAGTATGGCAAAAAAAAATAAATGGACAAGAGAACAGAGGGAAAGAAACCCCCTACCTTAGGAATGCACAGAAATCTTGAAATCTGGATTTTTACCCAATTTAGATCTCAAGGGGCAGGAAGATCTACAACTAACATGAAATTGTATTATCTCTAGCTGTGTTTTTACTGAAACTGGCTAAGAGCAAGAATAAGGTGTGTGGCCACTGACCAGATATTTATATGGAGATAGCAGTATTCTGTTACAATCAATTGAATAAATCTGTTCTGATTATAACTAAATTCTTAATTAATCTTATTAATCAAGCAAGGATTGCAACCCAAATACTTTCTAAGACCAGCAGGAAATTTAATATGTAAAGGGCCCACTGGCAGAAACAATGGTGAAGTAGAGCATTCATTTTATATACAGTCATTAAATAAACAAAATTTAGAATTAGCAAGTATGTTATATAAAAGAAACAGTGCCTTCATGAAAAACTGACTTAACCATTAGTTTTTCATCCTTTTGTCTATCTGGATATCTATGATCACAATAGTAAATCAATATTTTTGATTCGCGGGAAAACCAAATGTCTGTTTAAAAACTGAATTTTCCATATTTGTCTTTTAGGAGGATATTTGGAGATAATGAGAATGGACTATATTATGCTCCTCCTAACCAAACAAACAAAGTAACTGTAGTTAAATTACTTGGATGCTCTGTTTCACTATTATCTTTAATAAAATGTACAAATTAGAACTCATCTCATAGAACTGTCCACAGAAGAGAATGGAATGAGAAAAGCTGTACAGAGGAGACTTTTGATAAATATTAGCTATTTTTAGAAATTGCATTGAAATGGTACCTTGTCATTCACAAGCAAAATTCCTTTTAACTTTCTTCAAAAAATATATGTTAATATTCTAAGCACTGGGCATAGAGCAGTGAATGAGACAAAAATCCTTCCCCACATGAAGCTTATATTTTGGCCCAAATGGAACATGTTAGTAGAATTGTCCATTTTAACATTTTCTACACACTTTCATTATCATTGTAAAATGAACTGTGACACACCTTGAAATTAATAATTCTTCGTAGCCAAAGAGCATATATGTATCCTCACTGATACTGATATTCAACATCAAGTTTCATCCTGTAGGTTTTCTCAAAAGGACCTCTGATTATAAGAATAATAGGATGCTAAAGACATTAGAGCTAAAATGGACCTTAAGTAATTCACTCTATTTTTCGCTTCAGATACTGAAGACCAGAAGTTTAAGTAACATAAGAACATATTGTCAGCGCATCCAAAAGAGATGCCTTTTAATGAAAATGGTTTCACTGTGTTAGGGGAAAATGTACCTCACATATCCTAATACCACTTAATTGGGGAAAAAGTTACTGATTTGAATGACTGCTGTTTTTGCCGACAGCTGGATTCCAATGGGGAGCTGCTCATCCGAAACGCCCAGTTGAAACACGCTGGGAGGTACACATGCACTGCTCAGACAATTGTAGACAATTCTTCAGCCTCTGCTGACCTTGTTGTGCGAGGTAAGAGTTTCGACATTTTAGAATCATAAAACCAAAGCTATTTGACTTGCATAAATATGTATAATTTTCTGGTAACTCTGGTACGAATTCTTATATATTTAGAGTCTCGATCTTTGAGAACAGCTCTTCACCCATGCCTAAGACTGATCTATGCCAGACAAGTAGTAAACAAAACTGATTTTGTTTGTTTTACTAACTACATATCTTCTAGAAACTTATACCACATACCTCCTACTAAATGTTTGTGCTTTTAAACCTAGTACTTACCAGAAGTTCTCAGTTTCTGCTAATACTTTTCGTGTTTGAACAGCATGTTTCCTTTTTTAATCTTTTATGGAAAAATATACTGATGATGTTTATTATAACCTCAATTGTTTTTTATTAATTTATTTATCTTAATTGGAGGCTAATTACTTTACAATATTGTAGTGGTTTTTGCCCTACATCGACATGAATCAGCCGTGGGTGTACATGTGTCCCCTATCCTGAACCCTCTTCCCACCTCCCTCCCCATCCCATCCCTCAGGGTCATCCCAGTGCACCATCCCTGAGCACCCTGTCTCATGCATTGAACCTGGGCTGTTTTGCATATGATAATATACATGTTTCAATGCTATTCTGTCAAATCATCCCACCCTTGTCTTCTCCCACAGAGTCCTGCTGTTCTGCTGTCTCTCACATAGGGACATCATTACCATCTTTCTAAATTCCATATATATGCATTAGTATACTGTATTGGTGTTTTTCTTCGGACTTACTTCACTCTGTATAATATATAACCTCAATTGTTAACACATTTGCCACGATCATCTTAGAATAAAAAAATGATTTTACAAGTATCATGTTTTTTATTTGTTGCTGATTTTCAAACATGTGCTTTTGTTCTTATAAATGATTGAGAATGTTCTTGGATATATGCTTACTGAAAATCCCACCATTTTGCTACTGATCTCTGCTGTATAGCTGTGAGGTCAGCTCAAAACATGCCTCACTTTATTTAAAATCATTCATCTGCTCTTCATTCACTGTCTAAAGAATGAAGACCATTCCTTTTAGCTAAGCACCTGAGAAGTTCCATACTGTGTGATGACCTAGGCCTGTTTAGCTTTAATCTCTCACCATTCCTGCTGATCAACTAGTCCACAGAAATATCCTAAGATTTTTACCTCTCTTCCTTGGTTCACAACATTCCTTCCACATCCTATTTTTATTGCCTGTTGCCCAAGTCTTATCCATTCTTCAAGGTGAGGTGAAAGTTGCTCAGTCTGGTCTGACTGTGCGATCCCATGGACTATACAGTCCATGAAATTCTCCAGAGTGGGTAACCTTTCTCTTCTCCAGGGGATCTTCCCAACCCAGGGATTGAACCCAGGTCTCCCACATTGCAGGCAGATTCTTTATTAGCTGAGCCACAAAGGAAGCCCTCCATCCTTCAAAGATTGGCTCAAAAGTACAAAACTCATAAGTCATTTTTTGATGTCCCAAATATTAGCCCTCTTTTCTAAACTCTGTAACGGTAACTATTTTCTCTAATGAGTTTTATAGCAATTTGTGCATATGAGTTATCTCCTCTACTAAGTTGTGAAATTCACATATGCATTTTTATTATTAATAATATTTAATGAGCTGCAGAATTATATTTCATAGCTTCAAAGTTCTCTTTTTCCCTCTGTTTCAATAGCATGTTAAAATTTTTATTTTTTCACACTTTACATACTAAAATATTTATAGACCATTTTTATTGTACTTTTCATCCACTTTTGCATAATCAGATAAATTATTAGTAAATGAAATGATACACATGGTTTGTAATATTACCCATACTAAATCCAGATCAAAAATATAATGTCACTCAATCTCATACATGTCTTGCATTTTCCTCTAGAGCAAAGGTAGTATGGAGTCCCCCAGTCTCACTCAGAAAATATTCAAAACATTTATTTCAGTTAAATATATTCTTCAGTAGAGTATTAGAAGTCTAGCTGAAATGTCTTCATCCAAATAAACCTAGGTATTTATTACACACAACCCTTGTTGAAAATTAATTAAACTCCAAGGCTACAAAATGTTAAATAAACTTCCTATAGGTTCAATATTTCCATTAAGAGTATTTTGTTTTCTTGGACATCTGTCTGAGAGTTATCTGAGAGAGGAATTATTCACTGTTTTTAGTAGTCAGACCACTTGCTGCTAAGCCACTTCCNATTACACACAACCCTTGTTGAAAATTAATTAAACTCCAAGGCTACAAAATGTTAAATAAACTTCCTATAGGTTCAATATTTCCATTAAGAGTATTTTGTTTTCTTGGACATCTGTCTGAGAGTTATCTGAGAGAGGAATTATTCACTGTTTTTAGTAGTCAGACCACTTGCTGCTAAGCCACTTCCAAGGATAGCCTATGTTTGCATTTAATTGACTTTGTTTGCATGTTAAATGATTACTATTAGCATTGCAATAGGTGTGCTAAGTCACGTCCCTTGTGTCCAACTCTTTGTGACCCTATGGACTGCAGCCTGCCACTGCACTGCAGACTGCACTCTGTCCATGGGATTCTCCAGGCAAGTATACTGGAGTGGGTTGCTGGGCTCTCCTCCAGGGATTTTTCCTGACCTAGGGATCGAACTTGTGTCTCTTACATCTCTTGAAATTGGCAGGCAAGTTCTTTACCACTAGCACCAACTGGGAAGCCCTATCACAATAGGGGTTATATTACAATGTATGTACATCAGTGTCTTTGTATAACTTAGATGTTGTTGTTTAGCCACTAAGTTGTGCCATACTCTTTGCAGCCCCATGGATGGTAGCCCACCAGGCCCCTCTGTCCATGGGATTTCCCAGACAAAAATNCCCAGGGCTGATCTCCTTCAGAATGGACTGGTTGGATCTCCTTGCAGTCCAAGGGACTCTTAAGAGTCTTCTCCAATGCCACAGTTCAAAAGCATCAATTCTTCAGTGCTCAGCTTTCTTCACAGTCTTAGCACTGATAAAAGTCTAAGCTATATAGTAAGAGGTTTAATATAATAATTATTATATTCTATAAGTAAAATGTAGTTATTTTTAAACTTTAAGTTTATCAGTCTACGTAAAGACGTATCGAACACACAGCTTTTATATATATTTCATTTGGAAGTCTATACTAAATATATAAATATAGTACCTTATATCTTAATTCTTTTTCCTTATTTCTTAAAATAATGATGAGTAATGACATAGTATGACTTTAGTAATATTGTTTACCCACCTCATTATGTTCTTTTATTTAGTCTAGGAAATCATAACCTGGAATCCATGGATAGGCTTCAAGTGGCCTATGGATCTCCTGAAGTTAAATGGAAAATTCATTGAGTATTTAGACTGTCCTGGGAAGAGAATTTATCACTTTCATTAAGTTTCCATAGCTAGCAAAGACCCAAAAGGCCACNTAGTAATATTGTTTACCCACCTCATTATGTTCTTTTATTTAGTCTAGGAAATCATAACCTGGAATCCATGGATAGGCTTCAAGTGGCCTATGGATCTCCTGAAGTTAAATGGAAAATTCATTGAGTATTTAGACTGTCCTGGGAAGAGAATTTATCACTTTCATTAAGTTTCCATAGCCAGCAAAGACCCAAAAGGCCACTTTTAGCTAAAAGACCAAGGAATTTAATTATTCTTTTTACCCCATCTAGACCAAGATTCTCAAAAAAAGAAAACATAAGGGGTTATTTTTCACTTCATGCTAATAAAAAACTAATGAGTTTTATGTAGTGAGGTCTAGTAGCACATTTAGATTATAAATTGCTTTTAATCAGTTTTCTCTCAACTTTTCAAGAATATATCTGTCTATAAATATATTAAACATGGTATATATTAGACAATATATAAGAGTTTGCTAAATCTGAGGTAAATTAATGCCCAACAGCTTAGATGATAAATCTACCAGCAATGCAGGAGACCCTGGTTTGATCCCTTGGTCAGGAAGATCCCTTAGAGAAGGGACTGACTACCCATTCCAGCATTTTGCCTGAGGAATTCCATGGACAGATGAGCCTGGTGGACTACAGTCCATGGGGTCTCTGAGTTGGACACAACCAAGTGACTAATGCACTCACACAGTACTAATTCACACTCAGATATCAGTGATCTGAACTGAAGTTTCTAAAATTATGAGAATGTCAGTGCTGTGAGAGGGACAGTGAAGAGATTAGAGGAAAAAGTAATTTCCTCTTATGATCATTGAGAAAAAAATTTGACAATATATCCATCTTAGTACATAAACTATTATGCCTCATCAGAAGGCTTAAACAAAAGTGGAAATATTCAGGGATGATTTGGACAATGTGGATCTTTTAGCCTATGTTCTCTTGCAGGAAATGAATACATAGTGAAAATCTTGTATTCCCCTTATATTCTGTGTGTGTATGTGTGTGTGTGTGTGTGTGTATTTGCAAGCTTGGATGGATGGTTGTGCAGGTAAAGCCTGATGAAAGTAATTTGAATAAGAGTGAAAAATGTATTTTAAGCTTGTGCCTTTCAGCATCAATTTTAAATTGAGTTTAGAATGGAGGCAGTGAATTAGTTAAATATGAGTGCTTCTAAATATAAAACTGAAATTAAATATAGAAAAACACATAGCTGAAGGAAAATGTAACATTAGATCTGCTTTTGTAGGACTTTTTTACCCAGAGACAACTCACTTTCCCACTTATCCATTTAATGTTTGGTAGAACTGAGAAATAAAGAAGACAGTAGCAATTGTTGTCAACTGAAAACAATTTATAGAAAACAGCCCAATAATCAAATATAAGCCATTGTCATTTTGTAGCAATCATAAGTGTTTACATGTAAAAACCTGTAGAACTTCAATTGCTTTACCCACTAGTTAAGTCCACAGATGCTCAAGGAAAAGAGACCATAAAAGTGACACACCTTGCCTATTTCTCCAGTTATACAAACAATTTGAAGTTATGAGTTAGTACTGGCCATGTAATTTTCACCTTTCATGTCCCAAACTGCCTTTTATACTAGTTCTATTCTTTCAGTTTGGAAATATTTCTCTTAGTATTTCTATAGTGTAGACATTATTCTTGTAAAAGCAACCTTTATTTAAACAATGTTGTCCTGGAAGCCCAATATATAGAATTCAAGCTGCCCAGAAAGGAATTTTGAAAGAAATGAAAACTTTTTTTTTTTTTCGCAAAATATTCATTCACTGTTCCAAAAACTCACTAGAAACACAAAACATTTTAGATAAGTCAATAAACATTCTTCATCACAGCCATGGCAAATGTAAAGGAATACCATCTCTGAAATAGTGAGCATTCAACACAGCCCTTTAGGATTCCAGCAAATTTAGATAAATCAAATATTGAACTATGTAAAAAATGACAAGTCATAAAAATGAATCAGAGAGGACTAAAAACAAAACAATAAAGTCTAGAGTCTATCAGGTACTCTAATCATCAGAATAAGAATTAAAATTATCATGCCTAAATCTTTAGACAAATAAGAGAGGAAATGATAAATATGAGTTGGAAATAAGATACTATGAAATGAAGCAGCTTGGGGGAAAAAAGAACTACAAACAATAAACAATCATTGGAAATTGAAAATAAATCATTGGGTGGGTTAAATAACAATTACAGACAAGATAAGAAAAGGTTAGGGACAGCATTCATAGCAGTTTTCTTCATGATAGTCCAACACTGGAAACAAATGCTCTTAAACACAAGAGTGGTTAAACAAACTGAGGTATACTAGTACTGTGGAATTCAGCAATAAGAATAATAATCTATTAATGTGTGCCATTTGGATATATATCAAGTTGAATGCTGCACGGAAAGCAGCCAATTTGCGTACTCTATGATTCCATTTATTTAACACTTTTGAAATGAAAATTATAGAGATGGAGACTAGATTATCAGTTTATAGGACTTGAAGAGATTAGAAGAAGGGGAGTAGTTGTAGCCATAAAAATGTAGTGCAGGGAATCCTTATAATGAGATTGTTCTGTATCTTAACTGTGGTCATGGTCACTGAAGTCTACACATGTGATAAAACTAAAAATTTCTTAGAAATAAACAAGCACACAGACACACAAACTAGTGAAATCTGTACTATAAGTTTGATGGATAGTATCAATGTCAATTTTCTGGTTGTGCTAATATATTTAGATGGGCAAACTGCTGTGGTGAGTAAATGAATGAAGGATATTCAGGACCTTCTTTCATTAATATTCACAACTGTAGGTGGATCTATTATTTCTCCAAAACTTTTTAACAGAAAAAATCAGTAAACATAAAACACACTGAAAATATAAAGAAAATATGTACACGTTTTCTCTTTTTTCAAAAATAGCATAATATTACTAGGAAGCATAGATCACGGCATACCCAGAAGTCATGTGTGAACAAGTGGCAGCTACTAAACTGCCTTCTGAGGAGGTTGATCCAAGCCTGGGAAGGACCGAGTGGGGCTGCAGCTTTGGGACCAGGGTTGAATTACCAAAGGCAGTAGAGGAGAATGTGTTGCCTGCTTCTTTACCCAGAACCCTCCTTCACTCTTTTCTGCTATGCATTACTGTATTCTTTTCAAATAAGTATTGGATATATTTGTAAAGAATGTCATTATGGAAGGTATCAAATTATTCCATTCCAGAGTAGCCAAATGTTTAAACCTGGCCCGAGGTGGCAAGTCTCTTTTTTAAATAAAACCACACAATGCTTGTGATGAAGTGGTCTTTAAATGGTTTTCAGAAATTATTGTTCGAGAGAATTCATGGAAAATGGTTTGAAAGTCATATTGTTTTGTTTATAGAATGGATAAAAAGCATTAGAAATGTGTTTCAGAAAGATAATAAGGTCCTCTTTTCCTCCAGTTTATCCTGTGCAAACCAAATAGAAGTCTCAACAAATAATTGAAAAAACACTTATGAATATTTGGCTAGAAGTCAAGGAAGGGAGCTCTGATGTAAGGACAGGAATGTTATGGGAATGGAAGAAGGCGGTTCAGGTGGTGAGAAAAGAGTTAACTCCAGGTGGTTTTCCCTCACCCTCGTACAATTTTAGCACAACTGAACTTTAAGCACTAAATCATACCAAGGAAGATAATCAGCTTCAAAAACTCTAAAGTTAATCAAAAACCACTCAACCTATGTATCAACAGTAAGTAAAAAAATAGATACAAAATAAGATGAAATATTCCCCAGCTAGAGCTAATATAAAATGATATGATAAAAACATAACTACTATAAAAATGAAGATAACTTTTATAAGAGATTGTAATACCATTCTTGGTATTATGACATTTAAAGTAATTTGTAGATAATTTTAGTGAATTATTTTTCTATTAGAGCACACACTGACCTCAATTTAAAATAATATTGTATTAGTGAAAAGGGCAATTTCAGAATAAAACTTTAAAACACAGGCATGTATGATATAGCCAAGGGGATTTAGAACTCAAATTGTAGTCTAAAATTATTTTTAGTTAAACAAACAAAAAACAACTATTTTTAAGCTTCTTATATAAGAAACCAAATCAAGATGATTGATACAAATTTCCATTTTGTTATTGTTTTTGTAATAAAGGTTGTACTTAATAGGTCCCATGAAAGTGTAATTCAGGTTGCTTCATCAAGTGAGTTTTGGTGCATATCAACAGCCCTGTTGTTTTTAGCAAAATATGTTTCTAGAAGACTTAATGCTTTTCAGTTAAAAGAAAAAAGTGTCATTTATAAGGAAAGGTTTCTCAGGATTCATCTGACACCACTTTTGGGAACATTTATGTAGTTGCCAAATTTAAATTCTCTTTTATGAGTGCACTTTTGGACAATATTAAAAAATGGACCATAATATTAGGCCACAAAAGCAAGAAATTAGGCTTTGACATCTGCATTTTACTACTTTCTGTGGCATTTCTGCTGTATTATAAATATACTTGGTACTGCTACCAACTGTTAGCACCCTCCTGACACTTGGCTGAACATAATGTTTGTCACTAAAATTAAAAAAATAGAAAATGTAGTCATGATTATTCTTTTCATATCTGCCCCTCCACGTTTGTATCTTAAATACCGTATTAAATAACATTTCTTAATACAGGCTGAGATTAAAAAACAAACAAAAGATAAAAAGACTTTGATTCTCTGAAACTTTTAGTCTGATTCTCAATACTAACCTATGCTATGTGAAATTTGGAAATGTTTTGGAAAAAGAATAACTGAAGTTAAAGTGAATAATACAAAACTATGCACACTATTGAATCCCTAAGTCAAGTTTGTATTGTTATATTAGAAGCTTACATGCATAGTTTTATGTAGATTTTTATTTGGACAAGAATATTATGTGTGTGCATGTGTGTGCATATTTCTACTTTATTTCTAATGCCAAAATACAGTTGCAGAATGGAAATGGATGTAAGTAAGATGTCATCTTTATTTGATGTAATCCCCTGAAGTTTTTATTACTTGGCCTAATGACACGGTTACCAGATTCTTTCTTAAGGAGGTCATTTTGGTTGATGACTAGCTCACTTTTAAATTCTGTGTTGGTTAAGTTAAGCTAATATGGTCAAATAAATAACCTGATGGAAGTTGGCGATATAATTTTTAGTCTGAATAATGCTGCTATATTTTAAACAATCATAGTAGTTGGCTAAGTTTTTTCTACAGAAAATGCCCTTGGATATTTATTATTTCCAGATGTTCTGTTAGCAGAGTTCACATCCAAAGCACACTCTCTTTGCTATCCAGACAAACTTAATTTTGAACCATTTACTTGGAGATGTTGTTCCAGATTCATTAGTACTCTTCCTTAAAAAAATATGAAATAAACATTTTCTTTGTCTGAGATAAAAGGGCTTTAATGACCCTGTTATTAGAAAATCACGCACTAAAATTACATTTTTTTCCCTTCTGACTTCTTCAGAGTAGCTACATGAAATATCTGCATTTATCTTAAAGCTGGAATATACAATCTCAAATCTAGAATTAGTCCTAGATGTCATCTAGACAGTTCCCATCCCTTTTTACTACAAAATTTAGATTTCAAGAGAGACTTGCCTTGAATTACTCATGTATTTTGTGACAATTATCTTGGAACTCAATTCAATTTTCTGCTAATAGATGTCTTTCAGATAGTAGGAATAAATAAACTCTATAGTTAAATTTCCAAAACTTTTGTACCTAAGGCTTTAAAATTTTAATACTTTAATACTCTAAAATGTTCAATGGTTAATTTGGTATAATAGCCAGAAGACGACCAAGCCTGTTGTAGAAATGCTGCTTCAAAAGTTACTGATTGCAGTTCTGCTCTGCTCACTTTCCCAGTATTATCCAGCACATGCTAATAAATAGTGATTGGGGTTTTAAACATCAAGGGGAAAATAAAGCCAGAGACATTTATTTTAAAATGTTGAATTACCTCCTCTTATGTTATTTAATGTTGTATTTGTATGGTTAACTCAGGAACCTTGGCTATTTGTGAAAGCAGAAGGACAATGAGACTGATGTCATGTTAACAGTTAGTGGAACTCTTGGTGTTTAATCAGGATTTAGACTTCTGCAGTATCTGGCATAAATATTGACACTGTTCAAGAATTCCAATATTCAAATTATCAAATAACCAAATGTGGATTTATGTTCAAAATTATTATTTAAGTATGGTATGCCTTAATTAATTCAAAAGGACTTTTAAATTAATTAATTTAATGACTAAAATTAGGAAGGACAGATTAAAAAGTTTCATGTGATATACACAAAGGTAGACAGACATAAAATTATGCATGCACCTTACCACCCTTTACCCACTAACACCCTCACTCTTAGTGAAGACATCCAGGAAAGAGATTCACTTATATAGGCAGAAAGATGTGTCCAGATCATCATTGCCAAATCAAAGAGAATAGTTGAGGTAGTTTTTCAAGTATCTGGG
Organism: Neotragus moschatus; assembly: GCA_006410615.1. Taxonomy (NCBI): domain Eukaryota; kingdom Metazoa; phylum Chordata; class Mammalia; order Artiodactyla; family Bovidae; genus Neotragus; species Neotragus moschatus. The sequence continues at coordinate 351,401 of SJYA01000754.1, read as the reverse complement.
TCAGAAAAACACACATTTATTTCAGATTCTTGGATAATTGCCTTTACTTTCCACTTACTTTGGCCAAGAAAATTCGCCACAGAGACAGACTAAAGATTCCATCTCATCAGTCCTTGTAGGCTGAGACAGGAAAATGGCCCTCCCTGCCCACACTGGTTGCAACAATGACTGACCAGGCGCCATTCAGAGGCATCCTGACCCCACTTGGCTCTATACCACAGTAATACATCTATGAATAGTGAAGATTGCCCAGAAATTAAGCTTTCTCATTTTCATTGAGAATCAACTAATTCACAAGCTACTAAGCGCCAGTTCTCCATAACTGTTAAATGCTAAAGCTGAAATGCATATTTGTTTATAATAAATGCAGAATTTAGAAGTAGCTTGATTGTTTCAAAGCTAGAACTTACTAGTAATTCTATTTATAAAAGCTCTAGTAAAAATAGCAGCTTTCCTAATTACTGCTAAAGTTACAAAAAGTACAGTAATAATTTGAAATTGTATTTTTCAATGTCAATTAAATGTATATTGACATAAATTCAAGGAAATGTTCAATTATATCAATGAAGTATGTAGTTCTTTCAGACTGAGATATGATATTTTAAACTTTAAGACAAATCTTGGAAGTGATTTAGTTTAACCCTTCATTTTACAACTTCAAAAATCAAAACATAACAGTATGAGGGTTATAAACTGGTAGATGACACTATGAAGAATGCACTGATATAAATTTAATTACTTTTTTTTCCCTCATTGAAGTACATTGAGTACATTGAAGTAAGTTTCATTGCAGGATTTCTTCTTTTCTTCAGTTAATTATTCTCTTTGTCTAATAAGCTAACTGGTTAGGTTTTGCCAAACTGGAATTTATTCTTTGCTACAGTAGGTTTATATCCATGGCTCCCTTAAAAAAAAATCAACAAACTTGCTTCTCCTCACTCTGATTCCAGGAGAGAAAGCAAGAAAGCTTTGCAGAACTTTAGTAGCCTGGAATGTTGTTAAACACTTCATTTCAATGGTCCATAATGATCTTAATACATTACTGTATATTTACCAGACAGTAATCCAAATTAAGCTGACAATTATGTCAAATTACAAGAGTACAGATAATCAGTGATATACACAAGCCTTTATGAGCATGCCGCTGCTGCTGCTAAATCACTTTAGTCAGTGTCCGACTCTGTGCAACCCTATAGACGACAGCCCACCAGGCTCCACCGTCCCTGGGATTCTCCAGGCAAGAATACTGGAGTGGGTTACCATTTCCTTCTCCAGTTTATGGAAGTGAAAAGTGAAAGTGAAGTCGCTCAGTCGTGTCCGACTCTTAGTGACCCCATGGACTGCAGCCCACCAGGCTCCTCCATCCATGGGATTTTCCAGACAAAAGTACTAGAGTGAGGTGCCATTGCCTTCTCCCTTATGAGCATGAATAAATGGCAATTGGTTCATATTTTTAAAAATTAATTTTAATTTACATTGGCAAATATATATTTATAACTCCAATCATTACGCTGTGAAAGACACATATTTTAATATAAAATAAAAAGATCTGTTATTACATAATTTAATGTATCAGTCAGTTCACTTCAGTCACTCAGTCGTGTCCTGACTCTTTGTGACCCCGTGAATTGCAGCACGCCAGGCCTCTCTGTCCATTACCAACTCCTGGAGTTCACTCAAACTAATGTCCATTGAGTCAGGGATGCCATCCAGCCATCTCATCCTCGGTCGTCCCCTTCTCCTCCTGCCCCAATCCCTTCCAGCATCAGANAGTGATCACACCATCATGATTATCTGGGTCATGAAGATCTTTTTTGTACAGTTCTTCTGTGTATCCTTGCCACCTCTTCTTAATCTCTTCTGCTTCTGTTAGGTCCATACCATTTCTGTTCTTTATCGAGCCCATCTTTGCATGAAATGTTCCCTTGGTACCTCTAATTGTTTAATATATGACAAATCATATACTATATATAATAATAAAATACATATTGCAAGTATACATTTATTATATTATTCAAGGATATGTAATATTTACTAGAGGTTTACTTTTACCAGGCACTATTTTAAGAAATGAATGGATACTGTTGTTATCCCCATTTTACCCATGAGGAAATTGAGTCCCAGAGAGGCTAAGTTACTTGTCTAAGGTTATTTAGCTACTAAACAAAAAGATAAGATTTGAATATAGGCAGTCCTGTTTCACATATAATGCCCAGTTCATTGCTGCAAAGCAATGTAATTAAGCACTAATTCAAACATATTCAGAGATAAAGTAATCAGTGTGAAAAGTTAAAATGTAGGCCTTTTTTGATAAGAAATGTTAGTTTTCTAGAAAAGTTACTGATGCAAATTTTGCAATTTTATTTTTGCCCATAATGTATTTATGATAGGTCTGATGCCAAGAGAAAGCTATAATATTTTTTTCTCTATTAACATTATAAATTATAATTACAATACCAAAAAGAGTAAATAAATCATAATAGATAGTTTTAAACTTGATTTTTACAATGTGTTTTTTGGCCTTAAAAATAGTTCATTAAAAATGTTTAAATGTTTTAGATTTAAATGTATGAGTCTACAGAACTTTCATATAAATTTTTTCAGGTCATCCTAACAAAACTGCTACATGTTAGAAGTGCAAGGACTTATCTTTCTCACTTTCTTTAATATTTATCTTCCTCAGATATAAAATCAGATCAGATAATTTTTATTGTGCATCCTTTTTTAATGTTGATATATGGTTTATTTTATCAAATTAGTTAAATTATCCACCCAAACACCCTGAGGCATTGATAATTAGAAGTTAATTTTTAGAGTAAACTTTTTTAAGTTACTTGAAATTAGAATTTCTTATTATCTTCTATTCTTGGTTAATTTTATTTAAAAAAGAATAGAAAATACCTGAGCTTCATCATTGAAAAAATAATCAACAGAATACTCAATGGCATATAATTCTTTTTAAGCAAAATAGGTTTTTTTTGGTATGATTTTTGTGAAATCTGCCATTTTGAGTCTCTGAAATGTGCAATTATTTCCTCATGGTACCTTTTGCAGACTGGCTTCCTGCCACCTCCATCTTCTTTCCAGCAGCCAACCTCACTCACCTGGGAGTTTGACTCGGTCACAGAATTTTTTACACCTGAGCAAAAGAAAGTGAAGGAAATCAGAGAAAACATTTACCCTCTAAACCTGTGGTCAGTTTAAGAAGCTGCTGAGAGGGGAGTTTTGTCCTTTTGAATTCCTATCACATAGCTCATCTGACTACCATCATCACTGAGGTTAAGTGAGATAGACTCAAAGAGAAGGGCAGAGATGTTGAAAGGGTAATCCAACCTACTGTGAATCTCCATAGGTATTCTAAAAAGCCAGCTATTTCATGGTTTACACCTTCCCTATTTCCTCCTTAAAGATGACTACATGATTCAGTCCTTGTGTGCTAGACCCCCCCATATATGTGTTTAAATCCGGCTTAGGATATCTCATTAGATTAGTACAATGGGAAGCTCTCTCTGCCAAACACTTTTCCATTATATTGTTTAACTGACCGACACATTCATGAGTGAATGAAGATTCTGGAATAAATCCAAAAGATTTTTTTATTTTCCAAAAAAGTAAAATGTCACTTTGATTTCTAATTGTCCAGTGCTAGTAATAGTCATTCTGTGGACATGGGGTGAGGTGAGGAACTTGGTTGGGGTCCATGTGCATTTCTCAGGACACTGCTGAAACACCAGCCCCTTTATCTGAATGTACATTGGGACGAAGGTAAGCGAGAGCTAGCAAAATTAAAAGGATATACTTGGATCTGCTTCATTTTTACAAAAAACAATGTACAAAATTATGAATTTTCAATATTCTTAGCAGCAAATAATGTGTGACCCACTAGAATGTAGGTGTGTACAGAGTAGTGTGGACTCTGTCACACCGAGGAATATACTCCTGAGCATCAGCTCACTACATTCTTCAGGGCCTCAACATTCTTCAACAGCCAGTGTTTGAGCCCCCTGCACATCTCTGAGAATTTCTTTAGGGGCAAGGGACTGTTCTTGAATAGAACACACCAGGTGCTTCTGATTGTGGCTTAAACAACTTGGAGGACGACTATTTGATATATTCCTTCAAAGGCTGGAAGCTACTGTTAACTAATTCAAGAAATAGCAGTCTAATGTGCAACTGTTTAGGGAGGCTTCCTATGTGACTGTTCACAACTCCCTCTCCCTCTGCAAAAATACCAAGACTTCATTTGAAAAGGAGAAAAAAGAATATCTCAAAAATTACCAACTTCAGCTCTCATAAAAAGACTTGGAAATCTCTAACATTTGAAAGACACTTAGAAGTGACAAATACATTAAGTAAGCTTTGTTGCCATTTATCATAGGATTAAATTTGCAATAAGTAGTCAGCAATTTTCCTAGCAAGTTTTTCTATACACCATTACTCCTATTTAAATAACTATAACTAGAAGGATACTAGTGGTTACAAAATAGCCTAATTATAATCAAACTATCCCTAGTTATAGTAAGGAAACATAGGAGGATGACCATCTTGTTAACGTCATGATTTTCTATAATGGTATAGTTATACTAGTATATGCATATAGTCATTAAAAGATCCACGTGATGCAAAGGGAATGGTCTGGCTTTTGGTATTAGGTGAGCATAGATTTTAAAGCACTTCACCTGCTGAATAACCTGTGGTCTTGTAGGTCTCAGAGTCCATATTTATATAAGAGAATAATAATAACTCCAGTTCACATGTTGCCCTTGATGACTTTTTATAAACATTTCTTTTACTTCGCTCTTCTTTTGCCATAATATCCATATAGACATAAACAATAAATATATTTCTCAAGACACAGGTTCCTATAACTTCCAGCCCCCATCTCTGATTAATTTTTTTAGTCACAGCTTAAATTTACCCTCAAGCTTTTTTTCTTAATTAGAAGTCTTGACGGCACAAACATATTTTCAGAAGATAGACTTGTTCTTTGTGGAATGAAACTACAAAGACTTTAGGAGATTTTTTTGGTTGTTTCACTTGTTTATAGAGGGGAAGAGGGGATTCGGTTGCAGCTCTTATTCTTTAGAAAGTCAGTCATTATTTCTGAGGTTGAGTGGGCCAAAGCTTGTCTCTCCAGCCTTCTTTTTGGACTCTTATCCACAGTGTCTAGAAGTTGTTCTTTGTTCGTATTTCAACTTACCAGTTAAGGATATATGACAAATTTTCGAAGTACATGGCTTCCTGCTCCTAAATGGGCATCGACACTTGCCCTTCAGCCTTGATCTTTCCTCTTGCAGGTAAAAACAGAAAAGATGGAGAGAAAAACATGGTGGATCCTTTTCTCCCCGTCTGTGCAAGCCTGCCTCCAACCTGGTGATCGCTGACACTCACTATTTGTGTGAAAACTTTCTTTTAACACATTATACTAGATTTTACTAATTAATTCAATATTGTAGCTTCTGACGTTCCCCCTGCCAAAATCCAATTGCTAGAGGATTTTTTCCTTTTGAACACCTAAACATACTTTGAACAGAAGGATACTTGAAAATAATTATATAGCTTTACTAATATCTGAAAACTGTCTGCTGAACTAACCCAGTACATCATATGATAGCCAAGTAAAATTTTTGTGTTTTCGTATCCTGTCTTTCTTTGAAATTGCATATCTCAGAAATTAGCTCATTATCTGAAAAAAAATATGAGAAATTGGTGAATTATAATACAAGAGTATTGCCACTGTTTGATTTACCTAAGCAGGTAATGAACAATCCTATTGTCAAATTCACTAATGAGTCATCTTAATTAGGATGTAAGCTAAGGGGCATTATTCCAGTGGCCTTCTGTACCCTGGTTCCATATATATAATTTGGCAAAAAAAAAAAAAAAAGACGTAAAGCAGCAAGAAACAACTGAAGCCAGCTCATGGCCCTGTAGGGTTTTTGGAACAATTCCTGGAATTGGGAAGTGAAATTGGACAGCATGTGGAGAAAACTGTCATCTCAGTAGCTAGATTTAAGTGAAGATAACAAAGTGATTAACAGCATGTATACATATTTAATTGTTAACTCCTAGCATCAGCCTGCTTGGATCTTTATTTTGAAAGGAAGGTCAAGACTTTTTGGAAGGACGTGGGTAGAAATGAGAGAGTAATATTGGAACTGCTTAAATTTCATTATTTGAAAATATTTTCTTTTCCCCTCTTTGGTCAAACAAACATGCTTAAAATTCTTATTTCTTCACAAGAAATACTTTTGCTCTTCTTAAACAGGCTTACTCTTAGGCACGGGATATTATATGAACATCTGCTTTAGTAACTGTAGCATTCCCATCTTTGGTTGGAAGAACTCTTAGGGAAGTTTTGAGAGAACTATATATGAATCCCAAATATTTATGTAATTAAAAAATAATTGATCAGTCATCTTAAAGGAATTTATATCTCTGGCTCAAAATGTTACGTATTTTCATCATTTTTTACTTCTCATTTTCTAGTCTCAATTATTGTCACAGAAAGAAGCATCCTAGAACGTAGACTGGAGATCTAGGGCAATTGTCATTTTAATAAGATTTTTAAAAATAATTTGAGATTGGCATGTATCCATAAATATTGCCATGGAGATGTACATGAATCAGCATTGTGGGCACCTTAAGTGATCTCCAATTGAAAGTATACCAGCAATATATACCATCAGATATGAATATAGTTTGGGAAAGGATTGATAAAAATTAGAAAGGAAACCACATGACAAGTATGAAAAGTGCCAGGAAAGAAAGAATGCTTTCCTTCTCCAGTTTCTTTAGATAAACTGTATCAATATCAACTAGAATTACATAGATTCATTTACCTCCCTTTAACCTCATTCTCATTTCTAATGGGGATCTAAGTTCATTTTTATCATGTAGAAGATTAAAATACCATTGTTAGAGGTAAAACTACCATATTCCCATTTAATATTCAGCTTCATCTTAATACAGCCTTATGCTTCAATAACACCACATGTCAATTTGTGTTATATTACCTTATGATAAAGCAGTTGCCTTAACTAATTTTCAGAGCAAGAACAGGCTTGTAGTAAAAAAGGGACTTCAGTTGATGTATTTTTGTAAGGAGAATCCACCTGCCTTAATATAACTGATGTTCTTTCAGCGTTGTTATTTTCAGATTATTTTATTTTAAAAGGGACAATAATTTACACTGAACTTTTCATTAAGCTTTTCATTGACATTTAGCATTCAAACTTTTCATTAAGATTTACTATTTTAGTAAAAATAAACCATGAACCACGGGATAGGATATTATATATGATGGTTTGTTCTTAATTGCTTACTGAGCAATTACAAGTGGAAATAGGATGACATTGGGATATGTTTTCTGTTTAGTGTCAAGGCTTATATTAAATGTGTGCTATGTGGAATGGAATCCCAGAAGGACCAACTTTCTCTTTTTTTAAAAAAAAATATAGTTTTTAATTTTTAATTTCTAAATTTTAATTTTAATACTCTGAAATATTCCACTCAGTAATTGACTTGGGCTGATGCTTTATGTGAAGTAAGGAACATTGTGGTTCTGATCAAGAATATGTATTGTTTTTCAATGTGGTCATTACATATGGAAAATGCAACGTGTTCTTTCTGAATATCAAATGTGGTTGATATGATTTATGCGGCTATTTTCATTAATTTTGGATGGCATATTATTGTTACTTTTAATTAACATCAGTAAGTATAAAATACTATTACATATTATATGTTTATAAGAATCTATTTGCCCTTATTAATTTATGTTTTGTGTTTCTAAATAAAATTTACTATCATAAATAGGCTGTGTCTTGTGTTATTTTACTGTTAGTAGTAATGCAACTGTGTTGTTCTATACACAGTTTTCTCTTTGGGACCAATTACAAAGAAATTGGTGCAGATTTGGAGTGTTATCTATACCTCTATAAAGACCAAAGCCCATGTGGAGAACAAGGCCCTGTAAATAAAGCAGCTGATCTGGCATTTAAATGGGAAAGTACTTAAATAATGTGCCCATTTTCTATAGCTGCTCTCAAGATTTCTCTTTGTATTTGCTTTCACCTAAAAGATAAAAACATGTGTTTTACTTAATACTTAAAAAATTTGCCACTTTACTAACGTTGTTGATTATTTTGTTCACTGTACCTAATCGGGGATGGCCTCCTTTGTGATGCAAAGAAAAGTGATGTCATTGTCTGAAATGTCTATTTTAGGAGTTCTCTGGCAACAGAACCTTGTTTAGCATTGTAAGTTACAGACACGACATTACCATCTAAAGAACTTTTTCCCACAGTTTTAAAAAGGAGAAATCATGATGCAAAGTATAAGTATGTTGTAAACCGTAATCCTGGCATTTGCTACTGTCTTTTACAGTTACTTATTTACTGTGCCATTTCACCCTTTTCATGACAAAGATCTGTTCAAAGCCTGAAAGTTATGTCTCATTTATCTTTTCATTTCTACCACTCAACACAGTGTTCTCAGTTTAGAGAATAAATGAATAATAGTCATACTGAGTTATTAAGCATCTGTGAAATCCTATTTTTAACATTGTCTTATGCAGTAATTCTTCTGACCTAAGTTTCTTCAGTATATTATTTGATGTTTTAGATCATTCTTGGTACGCCTGAGTTAATAGTTGTTTTCTACCTTTTGTATACATAGAAATATTTCTTTTAATATTATTTCTATTACTTTAACTAACATAGAATGTGTTACCCCAAATGGTACATACAGTCATTTTCAGAAATTTCTACTCCAAGTAAAATAGATTGACTGTAACATTTAGAATTATTAAAAAGTATTTGTTCTATTTTGGGGAGACAGAATGAAACTATGACTAACTATCCTCATATCTAGACAGTGTTATCTGCTCTGATTGATTTATTCAGCAAAATTTCATTAAATCTTACTATGATTAAAATCTGTTAGGTTCCTTGATGTCAACTGTATTTTATGAGTCAAAGATTATCATACATATCCTGAATAATGCCATTTGTAAAGGATGGCATTTATCTCTTTTCATGAAAAGACATCATGAAATCATTTAGTAAAATCTATAAATACCATTAGTATCGCTTCTTAGTTTAGGCTTAAAAGGAATGTGGCAACACTGATTTCATTGTGTACATATTCTTTAGATTAATTGCAAGGAAGACAATTTTGTATGCCAATATGCACCCAATTCACTGGATGGGATTCATTGATTCATTACCCAAATTTTCATTCCAGGCCCTCCAGGCCCTCCAGGTGGTCTGCGAATAGAAGACATTAGAGCCACTTCTGTGGCACTTACTTGGAGCCGTGGTTCAGACAATCATAGTCCTATATCTAAGTACACTATCCAGACGAAGACTATTCTTTCAGATGATTGGAAAGATGCAAAGACAGGTNGGCCCTCCAGGCCCTCCAGGTGGTCTGCGAATAGAAGACATTAGAGCCACTTCTGTGGCACTTACTTGGAGCCGTGGTTCAGACAATCATAGTCCTATATCTAAGTACACTATCCAGACGAAGACTATTCTTTCAGATGATTGGAAAGATGCAAAGACAGGTAAGTTTATTTGTTTGATTAATCTGTTCATGTTTTGAGATGAATTCTTTCTTCTTGTTTACCTGCCGTGAAAATTTTCTTTAAAAAAATTATTTTTTTAGTAACCCCACACTTTGGTAGTAAACAAAATCACAACAAACTAAATGTTTTAAAGCTATAAGGGACGAAGCAGCATGTCTAATCTATTAATATAATGAGGGAGCAAAGAGAGGCCTCCTGGGTTTCTTATTTGAGCCATATGTAAGTCTAAGATGTATTAGGAAAAAAGTATAGAGGAGGTGTATTTTTGGCTAATGGTATCTATGGCATTATTTATGACTCTTTTTATCCAATTACATAGGTACTATAGTTCTGCATTAAAAAAAAAAAANTCTAATCTATTAATATAATGAGGGAGCAAAGAGAGGCCTCCTGGGTTTCTTATTTGAGCCATATGTAAGTCTAAGATGTATTAGGAAAAAAGTATAGAGGAGGTGTATTTTTGGCTAATGGTATCTATGGCATTATTTATGACTCTTTTTATCCAATTACATAGGTACTATAGTTCTGCATTAAAAAAAAAAAAAGACAGTTGATCATAAAGATTAAACACTTAAACCTTACTGCCATAACTCCAAGTATGCTCCTGTCTCGCTTGAAGTTCCTCAAAACAAGTTTTAAAAGAAGTTTAGTAGCTCAACAGTTTTTTCCCCCTCATATTTCATTCAGATTTTCTAAAAGAAAAAAAATTCTAAGAATAAGTGGGTACTTACTGACTCGATGGACATGAATCAGAGTAAACTCCGGGGGTTGGTGATGGACAGGGAGGCCTGGTGTGCTGCGATTCATGGGTTTACAAAGAGTCAGACACGACTGAGCAACTGAACTGAACGGAGCTTCCCTCGTGTAGAAGTTATTACCCTTGTTATTTGTTATCAGCAGTCTTCAATATCACACGTTAGCTTGTTTTCTCAGATATCAAAGAAGATAGAGGATTGTTTTGGTAAAATAGCCTGTTAATCTTTGTCATTGTTGACAATATTTCTAACCAAACTTGTAGTTATTAGGATTTATTTTAGATGCATAAGAAGAGGCGTAAAATATGGCCTTTGTTGTCACAAAGGGGAGAAAAAAAGACAAAAGTGAATAGAAAGCTCCCTTAAAAAAAGAAAAAAAAAACCACCAACAAGAATTAGTCACAGCATAACTTAAATCTNACTATGTTGTACTTAGTTAAAAGTTTTCCCTCAATACACTTTAACTGTGATATTTCTGTGTAAAAAGCAAATATATAATGGCTAAAAAAGATTAAATGATGAATACTCAGTAGAATTTGTTTTAAGTCAGAATTTAGTGCTTACATGGACATCTTACATGACATGTAAGAAGTTGCTCAGTTGTGTCAGACTCTTTGTGACCCCATGGACCCTAGCCTACCAGGCTCCTTTGTCCATGGGATTTTTCCAGGCAATAGTACTGGAGTGTATTGCCATTTCCTTCTCCTGGGGATCTTCCTGACCCAGGGATCAAACCCAGGTCTCCCACATTGTAGACAGNGTGGATTGCCATTTCCTTCTCCAGGGGATCTTCCCGACCCAGGGATCAAACCCGGGTCTTCCACATTGTAGACAGACGCTTTACTGTCTGAGCCACCAGGGAAGTCCAATAATAGCTCTAAGAAAATGTAAAACAGAGGTCTTTCTTCAGTATTAGAGTCAGACAGGGTGCCTAGCCAGTCACCTGCAGATGGTGGCAATCTGTCTTTTTCTCCTTTCTCCTTCTTTCTTTTTCTGTGACCAGTTTCTACTATTCGGTTGCAGTACAGATATTCCAGTGTATAGTTAACTTTCTTATTATAGTCTTTCAACTCTAAAGAAATTCATTAACTTATCCATTGAATAAATACTACTTGAGACTTTGTTTAGGTTTTAGAGATAAAGAGGTAAATAAAACTGTCAATAACCCTGTTCTCATGAAACTTACATTCTACTAGGCAAGACAATAAAGTAGACAATAAGTAAATATATAGTGTAGATCATAATAATATTAAAGAAGGAAAAGTAACTGGGGATGTTTTATATGGATTATTGCACAAAGAATCGTAAAATGGCAGATCCTGTGGCCAGGAAAAACACCAAGTAGCTTTTTAGCCTTCAGAAAGGGAGAGAAGGGCCTTTTGATTCAGGGAATGCACCCTTGACAGAAGAAACTGAAAGTAAAACGACCCAGAGTGAGAGGTACCCTCCCCCAGGGTGTTTCAGAAATAGTGAACTTGGTAAACAAAGTCTCACATGTTGCAGCTTGTTTGTGCCCAATTTTTGTAGGCAGCTCTCACTTAGGAAATAAAAATGTTTTTACAGAAAGCTTGCTTCCATGTGTAGCATTTTTGTTTGCATATGATTTTCTTCCTGTTACCTGTATTGCTTAAACCTATTTAACATTTCAATTTCTATTTAGCCTTTGTCAAGAGAATACCACTATGGCAACAATTTTGGTTACATAGTGGCATTTAAGCCATTTGATGGGGAAGAATGGAAAAAAGTGACAGTTACTAATCCAGATACTGGCCGCTATGTCCATAAAGATGAGACCATGCGCCCTTCCACTGCATTTCAAGTCAAAGTCAAAGCTTTCAACAACAAAGGAGATGGACCTTACAGTCTCACAGCTGTCATCCACTCTGCACAAGACGGTAAGTGAAAGGCCCCACTGACATGATGAGGGATTAAAAATCTGGTTCTCTAGTAGGCATTTTGTTTGCAGTCTTTTCAGTATTATTTTGAGCCAAATCAGCATGTCAGTCTCTTTATCTAAATGACAAGAATGTTGCCAAAATATTTTTCATCCTTTAGATTGTATTTATGACAGTAAATTGCCACTAAAATCGTTGGCTTAGACCCTATTCCTGATCTCTTAAATTAATTTTGCTGTCAGAAATTCTCTAGATTTGAGAACCTCAGTGTGCCTATTCATTCATAAAATTCACTAGTTTACCAACTCTTTAATATATACTAATAATATTTAATTAATAATATAATGTTTTTATAAAATTTCTCCATTTAACTCAAAAATGTGTAATGTAGCATTTATGTAACTTTTTTTGTCATTACAGCAGCATGTTCATTAGTGTTAGTGTTAGTCGCTCAATTGTGTACAATTCTTTGTGACTCCACAGACTGTAGTCCACCAGACTCCTCTGTCCATGGAATTCTCCAGGCAAGAATACTGGAGTGGGTTGCCATGCCCTTCTCCAGGGGATCGTCCCTACCCAGGGATTAAACCAGGGTCTCCAGCATTGCAGGCAGATTCTTTATCAACAGTAGCATCCTGGAATTTTATTAAAGGGAATTTAGGCATAATTCTACGAAAAGGGATTTCAGAAGGCCAAGTGAAGTTTTTTTCTTATAAATAAAAATATATATGAAAGGGATAAAATTACTGATACTGGTTGTCTGTTTTTCTAGACACTTTAATTGAACTGATCATGTTCCTAAAGAACTTTATATATCTGTGATAAATGATACGTAGTTTTNGGAATTTTATTAAAGGGAATTTAGGCATAATTCTACGAAAAGGGATTTCAGAAGGCCAAGTGAAGTTTTTTTCTTATAAATAAAAATATATATGAAAGGGATAAAATTACTGATACTGGTTGTCTGTTTTTCTAGACACTTTAATTGAACTGATCATGTTCCTAAAGAACTTTATATATCTGTGATAAATGATACGTAGTTTTAAATGTAATTACACTAATTTCTATGATTTCCTATATGTTACTACATTTTTATTATTTATTTTCCTATTTGAAAAGATAATACTTCCTTATTATACCTTTCTACTCATGTGCACTAGGTAAATAATTAATAACTAAAAGAGAAAATAGAACTTTTAATTGCTTTCTAACCTAACACATTTGTGCTTGGCTAAGTTTCACTTTGCACATATGTGACAAGCAACAAAGGAAGGATTTTAAAACTTAAAGCTATGTGAAATATTCTTATGATTTCTCAGAGGAAAAGCACTATTTGTTAGTTTACCCAGTTTACATTATGTTTAGTCCACAAGAAACATTTAGCTATCCCTGAAAGTTTATGTTCTATAGTCATAGAATTTTTAGCTTTCATATTTGTTAAAAATGTATATATTCAAATCATTCCATGATCTTTACTTCCAATACAAACATAAACAACTATCTTATATATATATCTATGTACACACACTCTTTTTGAAAGATAAAACACATAGAAAAACAAGTAGAAATTTCTAAATTTATAATCAATTCTGGACTTTTTAATTCTCGGTAATGAATTTTACATTTTTAAAACTCACTCTAATTTGGAGATATATTATAACTTGACTCAGTCTTAATAGTTTGGATGATATATGTACAACTCACAGAGAAATGAAAATATAAAATATTTTACAAGTTATCTTCTCACCCAGTATCATTCCTAATGTTTTATTTGATGCTAATCAGGTAAAGGTCATGCCTGTCATATCTTTAGTTATGGCCATCTATATTTAATTACATTTCTCTCCTAAGTGTTTCAAAAGCCTCATAAAACCTGCATGTGCCGAAACTTGTATAAATGTTCATTTTCTCTTTTACTGTTAAGAATCAATCATAGCACCACACATTTATCTTGTTTTGGAAAGACAACAGTGTTCACGTGCAGGACACTTTAGCATAAAAGAGTATTATGGCTTGTAAGAAAAGACAGTAAAAATTGATCACTCCTGATCATTCCTGCTTAAGATTTCCTTAGTTTCTTTGTGTAATTTTTGTAAGGGATATAGAGTACTTTTTTTTTTCACTGAACAGAGGCCTTTTTGATACATATTTGACTTGATGCCCAGTTGGAAGATTAGACTTATAAAAGCTTTCCTGAGCCCAAGAAGCAGTGAATGTCACAACTTGTTTCAAAGGATCTTAAAAAAAACTTAGCCTAAAAAAAGAGAGGAAAGTATTGCTGTGTATCTTTAGCTCATACAAATAGCATGAGAAAGTTGAAAATTAATTGTTAATGAATAATTTTCTAAAGAAAATACCTAATTTCTGAAGAAATACCTAATTTCTTATTTTTAATAATATATATAGAGTTGATAAGTTGAACATATTAATAATAAATTTTGATTTGCATTCATAAGCTTTCATAAATAAGTTAATTAAAAGAAATATAAAATATTAGTATGGTTCTTGCTCAAGGATATCAGAGAAATCATTATGGATTTCCATATTTTGTAAAAGTGTGTGTGCATATGTATGTATATGTGTCTCTATATTAACATTCATATATATGAATATGTGTGTGTGTGTATTACTGATGGCCATGACATAAATAAAAATAGAGGAAGAAGTAATAAAATTATTGAACTATTTATTTTGGAAATATTAAAACTAAATACTAAAATATAGTTTCATCCATTCATATAGCAAATGGTGCTATTTGAGTTTCTTAGTATAAGCATCTTATGTAAGAATACAATGTTCTCATCAAATTTCAGCTCCCAGTGAAGCCCCAACAGCAGTAGGAGTGAAAGTCTTATCATCTTCTGAGATATCTGTTCATTGGGAGCATGTTGTAGAAAAAGTAGTAGAAAGCTATCAGGTGAGTTCAATTTTTATCAACCTGAAATACATTTACTCATAATTATCAGCATATGTTTTCAAATATGTTGCATCTTTCAATGTTCTGTGTCCTTCTGATTTATGTGACAATGCTATATTTTCTGTGTTCAATATGTTGGATATTTATTAATTAATTATTATGAGTAAAGTGGAGATTTCCAACCAACTTATCTATGAGAGATGTAGAGTCATATGTGTAAGTAAACAATTGACCAAAATAAAAGCTATAGTAATAACACTCAGGCTTAAACATGATCTTTTGAAACAAATGTTCTCATAACATCTGGCGAATCTCAAGTTTTTGGGAAATCATTTTGGTAATTTAAAATGTTTATCATATTTGACTTGACTCAGTAGTTCCACTTCCAAAAGACCCTCCTAAGGAAACACTTGTAAATATACTAAATATGTATCCCATTATATTATATATGAAGGCAGAAAATTGGCAAACTCAAAATATCGCAAAAGTAACTTCCTTTGAAATAAGACTTAAAACAGTAGTAGGAATTAGCCAGAAGGAAAGGGGAGGACTTATTTTATTTAAAGGAAATAAGACCTGGGAAATTAAAGCTAGTTCAGTTGGGATCTTTATTATGAAATTTAGACTCAATTGTGTAGGAAAACTGAAGTCATCTCATAGCACAAAGACTGAAAATAGAGGAACTGACATCATCCTACCTTTGCCAGTGAGCAAATGGATGCCAAAGTGTTTCAGTGACTTGTCTTAGCACCAAGGGAAAATGTCAGAGACTGCCTAAAATTCACATGTCCGGATTCCAAGTGCTATGCTTTATGCCAAATCACAGACTCCCTTTATTTTATTCAGTGAGTGGACAGTAACTGACCTTCTGGAACCGTGGCTGGTGAGCTGCCCACCCAGTCTACTTGCCCTCAGTTCTTGTGCTTCATCATTCATCAGTGGAATATTCATTTCATGAGGGTAGCATTTTGTCTCTTTTGCTCTCAGTGTCAAGAACAGTGGGCATATCATAGGCATTAATGAAATATTCACTGAGTGCTGATAGAAATACTGAAGTATGGTCAAATAAAATGCTGCAATCTAAATTTCTCAAGACCTTGTAACCACAGGAGCAGCCTAAATTTTTAAGTTGGAAACATGCAACCTAGCAGGAAGATTTTTCTTGGTATCATAGGTTATGATTGGGGTAGTTAGATGTCAAAATGTTTTCAGTTTATTCTTGCAAACATTTAGCTGAAGTTATCATCAAGACTGTGGAGTTATAGAAGTGGACTGTGAAGATCCAATATTCTTTACATATTAAACTTCCATTTACAGCTGGTAGAAAAGAAATAGCAGAGAAATTCACTAAATATTATAAGCCCCTATAATAAACTAGTCCAAGGTATCTTGAAAGAACACATCAATATTTAGAGTTTTCAAGCCATATTTTAGACATAGATTTTCTTCTTTTTTTAATATTATTGCTTTCTAAGTAATAAGAGAAAAAAGATTAATATATACCCCATGCATTGTCAAAATGCTGAAGATATATTTTACTTTGTTAAAAACATGCCACCAAAATATATCTTGTCTTTGTCAAATAATTATATATTAACTATTTTATAACTTCTGACATACAGATGACAAAGGACTGTATGTCCTTTAATGCCCTGGCACCAGTGAACTCTTGCCTGGAAAATCCCATGGACAGAGGAGCCTGGTGGGCTGCAGTCCATGG